>JAIUZE010003313.1:0-26045 GCA_022085475.1 Heliosperma pusillum | reverse complement strand
GGTTAGTTGTCGGGTCAACCGGGTCGGGTTATTTCGGGTCGGGTCATTTTCGGGTCAAAGAATAAGAGACAAAAGGCCATTTTAAGTCTTTTCGGTTCAATTAAAGTTATGTTTTGTCGGGTCATTTTCGGGTTGAGTGATTTTGAATCGGGTTATTTTCGGGTCGGGTCAGCTACAGGTCAAGAAAGATCGGGTCATGTTCGGGTCGGGTCTAATCGGGTTTTGGGTCACATTCGGGTTTTGTAGTCCGGGTCACGGGTCAGGTCATTCGGGTCGGGTTAATCGGGTCGGGTTAATCGGGTCGGGTTGCTTTTACCAGGTCTAGTGAGTAGTGACTGTGGATGAGTACACAAATTCTCATTTGTGACGGACCGACTCGTCGCAAGTTTGCGACGGGTCAATTCCCTCTTACAAAGTGCAAGTGGGGGTGCAAATGGGTGGGAAATGGAGCCCCTAACTTGCACCCCCACATGCACTTTGTGAGAGAAAATTGACCCGTCTTAAGCTTGCGACGGGTTTGAGTATGATATACATAATAAAGTTCTAATTACATGTCAAAACAAGTAGAATTGGCAATAAGAGGAAAATTGTGGAAGAGTGTACTAAGTAGATATATTTATGAAAAAACAGCACATTGAAATTGACAATGACGTCAAATCTTAAGAAATGAGTTTTCTTGCTTCATATATTTTTTTCTCACTTAAGATAGACTAGTTAAGGTTCGCTTCTCTAACCTTATCAAGCCAATTAAAAAGATTGAATCGTATTTACAATAAACATAAAAATAAACAATTACGTAATGTTTTCCCTACATAATGTGAAAAAATATTATTCCTGAGCTACTAGTCTACTACACACAAATAGGATTATATAACTAGTGATATAATCCATTAATAATTGCATGTTACTCCGTACATTAAGAATAAGTCCCATCATATGATCTATTTAGGCTGGGATAACAAAAACAAAGGTTAAGTAATTCCTTTTTATACGGTTCACCTTGGTTTCGACACTAACTTATAAAAAAAAATAGAATTGGTTGAGTGTCTTCTCTACAAACATTTTGAAATAATAATATTCACTAAATAATATAGTTAATTCAAAATTAGTGGAGCTACTCTTAAGTAGCAATAAAAAAAATTATTAATGTCTAGGGCCGAATATTGTCCATGTAGAATTTGATATGTTTTTAACTTTAAATTGAAGAAGTCGCAAAACCGTCAGTTGGCATGTCGATTTTGCATAAAAAAAAGAAGAAAAAAAAGAAGAAGATACTTATATGTCATGCAAAATGACATGTATTAGTCTGATTTTTAACATAAATCTAGCTAACAAGAGAAAGTTATAAGTACTTAGCTTGGGTAGTCACAACTCACAAGAAGTCAAGAATGACGCTTACAAAGTCAAGATGTCATCTAGTTTAACTAGTTTAACTGCTAAAGGTGACCACATGATATTGTTTGGGGTGTACTCCGTTAGGCGTCGACTCGTGAGTCGGGTACCTGAGTATTAGACAAATATTGTTTGGGGTGTTGAACTCTTGATCTCTAGTTTAGTAGAAAGAACTCAAGAAGCGTACAAAGAAGGTCGTCTCCTAATATCCAGGACAAAGACCACAAACATACAATACAACTCATAGTATCAAACATTTATGGCGACATAATAGTAAGGTTACTACAACTATGAAGAGTAGTATCAAAATAAATCAAGAGTAAAAATCAAGAGTAGTATCACTTGGGTGAAATCCGCCCCGACCAACTTGTCCCAACGGATTAATAAATCAAGAGTAGTATCAAAATATTCATACTTTTATATTATCTTTTAAATGATAGAAATAAATATATTTTATAATATTTTCAATCAAAAAAGAAAGTGAAAAAGAAATTTTATACGAAGTATAACTCTTATATCATAAACAATCAAATAATAGTTAAAACAATTTTATTTTTAAAACAACCTTAACATAATTCCATAAAATTAGATTTTGAAGCTCTAATCAATATATATCATCCAATATAATTGAGGGATATACATACCTTGTTCCATCGTCGGCAGTAGGTAAGAGTTTGGATACATATCCCCTTGTAAATAACAAATGTACCCGCCCTACCACCTTCTGGGTTATGGTTTCGTGGGTACTCATTTATTCGTCCCATCATCTAACGACCAACTATTTGTTGCCTAGTTTTTTTTTTTTTTTGGCAGCAGTTTGTTGCCTAGTAAATATCAGAAAAATTGTCTTTATTACCACCATATGATAGTAATTAAACCATCTTAAACTTAAGACGGATAGTATCCATCTTAAACAAGACTTACTGGAAAAACACAAAAAGCTCAACATAATTTATGAAGATCCAAGCTTTTTTACAACCAACAACCCACAACCTACAACCTATTCCCACACATAACCCAAATCTCAAATGCCCAAATCGCACAAGTCACAACCCTAGCATTTCTACAAACCAACACATGTTTCGAGTTTGGAATCGTGGTTCTTTCCATCTTCTCACACTTCCAGTATTCCCAGGTCCTCTATTAAAAAAAAGGCATGTCCCAAGTTAAAATAGATAACTTATTTAATTAAATTTATTTATTTCATCCACGTATACACCTTCGTATGGATGATCCTGTATACCCAAGTATTCCCACAAAACTATGTAAACTTAATATTTTAATCTTAAATGTGTTTTGTTTGGAAAAGTTCTTGAATTTCCATTTTATTTTTGGTCTGCAAATAAAATCATATTACTATCTTTGAAGCAATTGTTTTCTTCTTTTCTCATACACTCATCACCTTATTTCTTTACATAAATCGTTTCATTTTTGAATTTTTTTCAACTAATTTTATTTTTGTTTTAATATTTTTAAAATTTTTAAATAGGAATTCTCTCTCAAGAAAAAACTTTAGTGTTGTTCTACTACGAATTACCCCAAAATTTTCATTTTTAGCAGGTAGGTCTCATTTACTATTATTAGTAAGTATAACAATCATTCGATTTTTCTATCTCTAAATAAGTATTTGCGAATATTTATATTAGTGTTTCAAATAAAGTTTCTTGTGAGATACTTTATTTGTTTACATTAAGGCTAGTGTTATGTAATATTTAATTTATTTCTTGATTTTCAGCTAACAATACCCAGATTGTTACATGTATTTTATCAAAGCTACTCCGTTTATTAAAATTATGTAAGCTTTTGGAATTTTGTTTTCATACTTATTTTGATGGATAATAATCTGAGATATTTTCACAAATAATTATTTTATCTAAAATTTCCCCAAATTTACGTTATGTTGTGATGATTAATTAATGTTATCAAAAAGTACTAATTTAAATATAAATATAAATAAATATTCTATAAAAATCATATAGTAAAAGTGCTAAATAAATATATGTGACGGAGCAAATGTGACCATTTATATGGAAAATGTAACAATTATATGACTGGTAACATTTTATGAATGATTACTTTTTATCATAAAATGGTAACATTTAGTCCGTCACAAGCTTGTGACCGTCACAAGCTTGTGACCGTCACAAGCTTGTGACCGTCACAAGAGAGACCAACTGACTTTAGTTATGCTAATAAATTGTCAATTTTTTGTGGGCCCTACCATTTTTGTATAAAGAAAGAGAAATTAATATGCTTTGAGAAGGTGACGTGGGTGCATAAAAATGGAAGAAATGGTTGTGTTTTAATAAAAGTAGGATTACTAGTTTTTAATGTGAAATACCTCATTTTTATATTGTTGATTAATATGAGTTTAGAAGAGCTTCCTTTGACACACTTTATAATCTTTGCGTTTACATGTGATGAAAGGTGAGTATACATTTTTAAAAATCTTTTTCACATATTATTATAAGGAATGTATTCAATTTTATAATATTGGGAAAGTTTATAGCAAAAAATAAAGAAATACATCTATAAACGACGTAAAATTACAGTGATGTGATGTTTATTTGTCGTTAACCTAATTTAACAGTAAATGTTAAAATGAAAATTTAGGGTCGATTTTGACTTTTAATTGTTGTTTACTTTTAAAAAAATTAAACGGTCTAAACTTTAATATTTGCTATGTTATTATCACAAATTCTCATTGAAGACGGGTACTATCTGTCACAAGCTGAAAACGGATAGTGCCCCTCTCACAATATGCATGTGAGGAGGCAAGTGGAGGGCAAATGGATCACCCACTTGTCCTCCCACTTGCATAATGTGAAAGGGGCATTATCCGTCTTCAGCTTGTGACAGATATTGTCCGTCTTCAATGAGAATTTGTATTGCATTTAATGTTTGCCAACTTATTAATTCTTTGTTTTATTTTCTAAATAATAAATGGTGAGGTGGCAAGCTAGAATTCATTATTGAAAAGTGAAAGTTATATTCACTCAACTTATTTGACCAAAGTAGCTTATTTGACTAAAATTTCAGGTGCCTTATTTTTCTAAATGTGTTTCGCAAGTAGCTTATTAAAATAAATAAGCTACCTGAAATGAAATACTACATAGAATAGCATTTGGGATTTCATGTAACTGAAATGGTTTTATATTCCTGCTTTACCCCTTCAATCAATAATATTTAATTATTATCATATCCGTTTATGTCATTTCACAAAAAATCAGCTACCTTTTCAGCTAGTTTAATTTGCCAAACGATTTTTTTTATATAATCAGGTAACTTATCAGCTCCTAATTTTCAGCCACCTTATCTGCTTATGATGCTCGTTGCAACTATAAATCAAATAAGATGAATAAACATGAAGATTATATTGAGGATGATGAACTAAAGGAGTATTATGGTGTCTACTTTAATCAAAATATCTTCTCATTTGCTACATCATATGTATTTGATCCGGGAGGTTGTAGGTCCAAGAATCGGGACGATTCTTTTTGAAGAAAGGGAGAATGATACATGAGGGTCGAGGGACATGGGTATATGTTCAAAATGCAAGTTTAAGTCACTCTTGACAATTCAGTTTCGTTCCCTTGACTTTAAAGCTAAATATCTCAGAATATATAGCTAATTTTGACGTGATTTCACTTGGAGATGAAAGTACATGATGTTAGCTTTCCAACAAGTGGTCAAACGCTTTATTTGGTTAAGTAACGAAGGAGATATGATCGTTTTAAGTTGAGCTTTCCAGATTATACGCGGGTGACGCAAATTGAACGTGACATTCAAAATTTATGCAAGATGGAAGCGTGACTTAAATTGTTCTCAAGTTTACTTTCCTAAATAGAGTTTTGTTATTATTTTTCTAATTTGAATAAAAGTAGTGTGGTGATCTTATTTAATAATAAGGTAGTGTTCACACTATTTCCTAATTTCTATCTAGTAGTGTGGTAATTAGTAGTAGTATAAATAAGGAGTCTTATGCATTGTAATAGATACACAATTTGAGAGTTTGATACAAGAGTTTCTTGTTTATTCTTATTGCTTGCGAGCTTTAAGTTTGTTAGTTCGTTCTTGCGAGGGTGAATTAATCCATATTCTTCCTTGCGAGGTTGAGTATTATTCGTGGCAAATTTGAGTTCCTAGCGAGGGAGGAGAGTTTGAGCACGTCATATCCGAGTTATTCAAGTTGTCTTGCGAGATTACTTGTCTAATTCAAGTCTTAGTTGAGTGATCTTGCGAGATTACCTTAACTAATTCATATCCCTTTTATTTTTCCGTTGAAACACATAAAAAAAAATCAAGGACCGCCTTGGTTTAAGGAAATCAGGAGCCGAAGCTCTGATACCAAATTGATGTAAAATAAAGTCACTATATTTTACTTTTCAGAGATAATGTTGCAGCGGAAATAAAAACAATATAAAAAATATGGATTA
Source organism: Heliosperma pusillum (assembly GCA_022085475.1). Taxonomy (NCBI): domain Eukaryota; kingdom Viridiplantae; phylum Streptophyta; class Magnoliopsida; order Caryophyllales; family Caryophyllaceae; genus Heliosperma; species Heliosperma pusillum. Next base: position 20,217 of record JAIUZE010003313.1, on the reverse strand, counting down.
GTTGTAAAATCTCGCAAGATAAACTACTAAAACTTGAATTAGACAAGTAATCTCGCAAGACAACTCGAATAACTCGGATATGACGTGCTCAGAATCTCCTCCCTCGCAAGGAACTCAAATTTGCCACGAATAATACGCAACCTCGCAAGGAAGAATATGGTTAATTCACCCTTGCAAGAACGAACTAACAAACTTAAAGCTCGCAAGCAATAAGAATAAACAAGAAACTCTTATATCAAACTCTCAAATTGTGTATCTATTACAATGCATAAGACTCCTTATTTATACTACTACTAATTATCATAAACTAACTAGATAGAAATTAGGAAATAGTGTGAACACTGAACACTACCTTATTACAGTATTAAATAAGATCACCACACTACTTTTATTCAAATTAGAAAAATAATAACAAAACTCTATTTAGGAAAGTAAACTTGAGAACAATTTAAGTCACGCTTCCATCTTGCATAAATTTTGAATGTCACGTTCAATTTGCGTCACCCGCGTATAATCTGGACAGCTCAACTTAAAACGATCATATCTCATTCGTTAATTAACCAAATAAAGCATTTGACCACTTGTTGGAAAGCTAACATCATGTACTTTCATCTCTAAGTGAAATCACGTCAAAATTAGCTATATATTCTGAGATATTTAGCTTTAAAGTCAAGAGAACGAAACTGAATTGTCAAGAGTAACTTAAACTTGCATTTTGAACATATACCCATGTCCTTCATGTATCATTATCAGTTACCTTTTCAGGTTTCAGTTGACTTTTCAGTTTTCAGCTACTTTTTTAGTTTTTAATTACTTTTTCAGCTAGTTTCACCCAACAGAGCCATAGTCTAATGGTTTAGGCTTGTCTTTTTATTTTATATATTAATATATTGATATTGATTTAGATGAAGGGTGTGTGTGCATTTTTAAAAATCATGCATGGATTACCTACCCTATGACATGGAATTAACACCGGTAGTTGAAAATCATACAGTCGATTCCCCATAATGAATTGGTGGTAAGAAAATCAAAGACTCTACAAAACAAGTTAATCTCCACTAAAAATGATGTTGAGACATTTTTAGAATTTTTAGAAAAGTTAGAGATTTAGGCGTGCTATTGTTTGGATTTATGTCTTTGGGTTATTGTACCAAATAAATAACTACGGAGTAGATAATTATACCTTTTTTATTTATTATCGGTTAATATTACATAAATATCAACACTTTATGCTATATTGCTATTTTTGTCGGGTCAATCGATTTAGATTATCTTACGATGCTGGTGAATTTCGGGTCTAGATAGTTTATGTCCATCGTGTTCCGGTTGGTTCATATTGGTTCATATAATCACATAGCAGTCTATTGTTAGGCTTGATTCTTATTTTCCAATTCATGTATATTTCAGCCCCACAAATCCACAATCATGTACAACATAATTGTGAATTTGTGATGATATTACGTACTACCTTGATCATTGTCTACCAATAATACACATTTTAATATGAAAATTGTTGGTATTATTCTACATTCGGAAAATTCCTATGATACCCTCCAACTTTGACGTTTTGCCTGAAATACCCAAAATTTTTACCCGGAAAACTTTGAGTGACCATAACTCGAGTTTACAAACTCGGAAAATAACGATTTTTTTTTTCAAATCGTTATCTTTTCGAGAGCTACGATTTGAAAAAAAAAGTAGTCGTATTTGGATTCCGTGGCTAGGAGTTTTTGTATATCAGTTTTTTTTACCGAACAAACTTTGAGTGACCATATCTCTTGGTCACGAGTTCAGAACTCGCCAATTTTTTTTTCAAATCGTAGTTCTCAGAAAGATAAACAATTTGAAAACAAAAATTGTCATTTTCCGAGTTTGTAAACCCGAGTTATGGCCACTCAAAGGTTTTCGTGTAAAAAATTTGGGTATTTCGGGCAAAATGTCAAACTTGGGGGGTACCGTGGGAATTTTCCGATTCTACATTATTTCTACGAGTCTAAAGTTTCTTGGTTTTAAACATATGCATATCTTTAATTAAAATAGTTCTCCTAGTGAATAAATTTTGTAATGAATTAATCGGGAGACGGGACAATGGTAATATCACTTTTCGCTCGAATCCGATCTACTGTGTTTTTTTTCTTTAAATTCAAAATAATATAGTGAAAAAAAAAATTCTCAGTTCAAATGGGTGTATCGGTTTGAAACTAAACGGATAAAATATATATAATCATTTTACGATAAAATGTGAACATTTCTTAATAAAATTTACCATCAGTTTATAATTAAAAAAAGTGACAATTTTAGTTACAGTTTTTTATATTAAATACCCATTTTTCATTATAAAATTATGACATTTTTTTCGTTGCAAGTTAAAAACATCACAAGGGAAATTAATTATGGTGAAAAATGTGCAGGTTTATCTTCTTAGTAGATGCATCAAAAGTCAAAACAAGTGAGACACAGACGCATTTAAATAATCATGCATGATCTTATTTAGTTCGTCATTTTGACTATTACTATTACAAACTTCCTTTTTTATCATTCTTGTGCACCTTAAATGATGAATAGAGCTTCAAAAGCTATAAAATTAAAGCTTAAAATGCACATAATTAAATAAACAATAAGATTAATTTGTCTTAGGCATCATCAACATTCATTAATATCAAGTTGAGTCTTAACAGGTACGTATAACAAAACCGTATCGTATATTTTTGCTCAGCTCTAGGTAAACCTCTATGTATACATAATATCCTGCAAACCACGCATACTATGTAAGCCTCATGAAAGTGACATGCTGGGAGTCCACGTAGACTTTGGTCATTAACATTTCTCAAAATTGCTCTTGGAGAGGTTTGAATCCGAGACCCTTGAAAATTTCACCCAAGTGAATAAGAAAGGATATCTCTAATTTGAAGTGAATTGGTCCTCAAAACGCGCCTAGACCTGGCAAAAGCAACCCGACCTGATTGACCCGACCCGAATGACCCGACCCGTGACCCGAAATTGACCCGAACTACAACACCCAAATGTGACCCGAAACCCGATTGGACCCGACCCGACCCGAACATGACCCGATCTTTCTTGACCCGTAACTGACCCGACCCGAAAACAACCCGATCCAAAACCACTCAACCCGAAAATGACCCAACAAAACATAACTTTAATTGAACCGAAAAGACTTAAAATGGCATTTTGTCTTTTATTCTTTGAACCGAAAATGACCCGATCCGAAATAACCCGACCCGATTGACCCGAAACGGACCCGACAACAAACCCGAAACAAACCCGAAATGACCCGACCCGACCCGAATTAACCCGAAATCAACGAGAGACCCGAACTGACCCGACCCGAACTGGCCCGACCCGAACCCGACCTGGTTGACCCATTTACCAGGTCTAAACGCGCCCCATCAATTGCACGATAACGTTAACTCATGCTCTATGTTCGATCCCATTGATCTTGATCTGACAGGACCAATAAATCTTACTCCCTCCTATTCAAGATAACATTCTGCCTTTCCATTTTCATCTATTCACAATGTAAAGTATATGTGAAATATTATTTTTAATTACTTGAGAAACACAATGATACAAGGATTGTTTATATACTAGTTACAAGGCTTAGGGAAGAGAAACCCTAATACAATATTTCCTAAATACAGAAGACGGAATATGGAAAACGGAATATTAACAAGTTACCTAATTACATAATATTCCTAATACGGCCCCGCAAGATGGACGACCCAAAGGCGAGACCAATCTTGGAAACCAAAAATGTGAAACGAGGGGATGGAAGAGCCTTAGTGAGGAGGTCCGCGAGTTGATCATCACCAGAAATATGAGTAACACGAAGAAGACCTTGTTGGACTTGTTCACATACGAAATGAAAAGACATGGCAAGATGTTTCATGCGAGAATGGAAGACGGGATTTTGAGAGTAATGAGTGGCACTCAGGTTGTCACAGTAGATGACGGGAGTTGGAGAGGATGGAGCACGGAGCTTAGTTAGCAATGACTGAAGCCACATGAGTTCGGTAGTAGTTGCAGCAACGGCTCTGAATTCAGCTTCAGTGGACGAGCAAGCTACGGCACGCTGCTTTTTGGAAGACCAAGACAAAGCATTGCGACCAAAATAGGTAATATAACCGGTAGTGGAGTGTAACGCATCATGATCACCACCCCAATCCGCATCACTATAAGCATGAAGACAGGGGGAAGAGTTGCGATAAAGTTGGAGACCCACATTAGAGGTACCATTGAGGTAGTGGAGGAGACGCTTTAAGGCGGCCCAGTGAAGTTCAGTCGGAGATTGCACAAATTGAGCCAATCTATTAACGGTGTAGGCTATGTCGGGGCGGGTGAACGACAGGTATTGGAGACTACCAAGCAAGGCACGATAGTCAGTGGTGTCGACGAGAGGAGAGCTCCCGTCTTTGTGAAGGTGAGGGTGCACGGCCTGAGGAGTGGTGGCCGGTTTTGACTCAAGAAAATTGTGTTTGCTTAGTAAATCATGAATGTATTTGGTTTGAGTGAGGACTAGGCCGGTTGTGTTTGGTGTGACTTCGACTCCTAAGAAGTAAGATAGCAAGCCTAAGTCCTTTAGAGCAAAAGGAGACGCTAGTGTAGTGATAAATGACGCGACATGACTTTTGTTGGGACCAGTGACAATGATATCGTCAACATAGACCAGTAGATAAATAGTGCAAGACGGTGTTGTGAGTAAAAATAGGGAGGGATCGGCTAGTGAGGCACGAAACCCACTGGAGAGCAGATATTGTTTTAGTGTCGTATACCAAGCTCGTGGTGCTTGTTTGAGACCGTAAATGGCCTTTGAGAGTTTGCATATATGATTAGGATGCTTAGAATCAACGAAACCAGCAGGTTGTTCCATATAAACAATGTCAGTCAAGTTACCTTGTAAAAAAGCATTATTAATATCTAATTGACGGAGTTCCCAAGAATTTATGAGCGCAAGAGAAAGTAGAGTACGTACCGTTGCAGGTTTAACCACGGGACTAAACGTGTCCGAGTAATCAACACCAGGACGTTGAAGAAACCCCTTCGCAACAAGTCGAGCTTTATATTTGTCGACGGTGTTATCTGGTTTGTATTTAATACGATATATCCACTTACATCCGATGACATTGTAGGACGGGTTAGGTGGTACAAGTGCCCAAGTGTTGTTGTTTTGTAGAGCTGTAAATTCAGCGGTCATGGCATCACGCCATTGAGGGTCGATGAGGGCTTGTTTTGTGGTGTTGGGAAGACGAGTTGGCGGAAGCAATGTGGCCATTTTGGCATACTTGGGATTGGGCACACGGATGTTGTTGGTGAGGCGGGTGATGACACGCTGTGGTGGAGGAGGGGGTGGGGGAGGGGGGTGGGAGGAGTGGACAGGGGAGTAACAGGCGGGGAAGGGTGAGATGGGGCCGCGGAAACAGGGGACGGCGGAGCAGGGGAAACAAGGGACGGGGGAGCAGGGGAAGTGGGTGAAGCAGGGGCATTGAGGGAGGCAGGGGGTGGAGGGGAAGTAGGAGGAGGTGGGGGCTGGTAGACAGGGGGTTAGGGCTGCTGAACTGGGGGTGGGGGCAGCGGTGGTGGGGAGAGCTGGTCGTGAGACCAGGAGGTGGTGGGTGTGGTGGTGGAAGGGGACGTGGATGGAGTCGTGAGAGTAGGGTATGGGAACACGGTTTCAAGGAATTTGACATGACGAGAGACGAATACTTTGTTTGTAGTCGGGTCAAGACAATAGTATGCACTTTGAGATAGAGAATAACCCACAAAGATACAAGGTTTAGAGCGGGGTTCTAGTTTATGACTAGTGTAGGGTCGGAGCCACGGGTAACATAGACACCCAAAGCACCGGAGTTTGTCGTAGTTGGGAGTGTGACCGAATAATTTGAGATAGGGTGAGGAGTTGGCAAGAGTGATAGTTGGCATACGATTTACGAGATAAGTGGCGGTAGCAAATGCGTGAGTCCAGTAGACGGTGGGTAAGTGAGCATGAGTAAGAAGAGCTAGGCCGGTTTCGACAATGTGACGATGTCGACGTTCAGCATAGCCATTCAACTCAGGTGTGTGTGGTGAGGTGGTTAAGTGGCTAATACCACGGTCATTGAGTGTATGAGCCATCTTAATGTATTCACCACCATTGTCGGAAAAAATTTGTATGATAGGTCGTTTAAAAAAATTTTCCACGAGTTTTTGAAAGCGAATAAACACGGTTGTAGCATCGGATTTGAGCTTGAGAGGATAAAGCCATATATACTTTGTAAAGTGATCAACAAAAATAAGGTAGTATTTAAAATTGTCATAAGACGGTACCGGAGACGACCAAACATCAGTGAATAATAAGTCTAGAGGAGCTTTAGACGAAATAGTAGAAACATTAAATTCTAGCTTATGACTCTTGTGAATAGCACAAGAATTACAAGGATTATTGATATTAAAAGTAGCATTGCTGAAAAAATTAGAGCGTAAATATTGTAAAATCTTGGCGGATGGGTGACCAAGACGGTGATGCCAAGCGATATCCGAGGATAGGTGAGAGGTGTAAGCAGCCGGTTTGGGAGGAAGCCATTCATAGACACCACCAGTTCCCGAGCCGCTAATAAGAGTCCGATGCGTTTTGAGGTCCTTAATGGCAAAAGCAGTGGAAGAAAATTCAAAGTAAGCGTGATTGTCATGACAAAATTTGGAAACAGAAAGAATGTTACGAGAAATTAGCGGAACACACAAGACGTTTTCAAATTTAAGAGACAAAGAAGAAGATTGAAAAATATGAAACGAACCACTGTGAGTGATAGGTAAGGCAGAACCGTCACTGATTAGGAGATCATCGCCACCATTGTAAGGAGAGTGAAGGGCGAGGTTGTCAAGGTCACTAGTAATGTGATGCGTAGCACCACTATCAAGGAGCCACGGGCGTGATGGGTCGTCAGGAGTAGGGTTAGGATGGGTAGTAGCGGTGTGGGCTTGAGGTGAGGGACGGTCAGTCCGAGTGACAAAGGTGGAGGAGGCTGGAAAGACAACATTGGGGTAGTCCTTGAATTTATAGCAAGATGAGATGACATGACCAACAACACGACAATACTGACACTTTCCTTTGAAAGGGGCTGGGTTGGAATTGGTGGAAGACACGGCTTGATTGGGCTGTGGGTTGGGTGAGGTATACGGCTGGTTGTAGGGACGGTTGTGGGTACGATAGGCAGCATTGGCAGTGGCGGGAAAAGGGGCTGGGATAGCTTGGTGTTTGATGGTGAGGTCAAAGTTCATGAGTTTCTCATGGAGATTGTCGAAGGAGATGGGATCGTCCCTAGCATTGACGACATCAATTAAGGGTTTGTAAAGAGCATAGTCAAGTCCACGAATGACGTGAGCAGTAATGTCTTCCGGGTCAAGAGGTTTTCCAAGGGAAGCGAGTTTGTCAGTGCACGCCTTAATTGAGTGCATATAGTCAGTGACAGTTTGGTTTGTGGTTTTGGAAATAGAGTTGAGACGGTCTTTAACTTGTAATATATGAGCACGAGACGGTTTTGCATAAGTTTGAGCAAGAGAGGTCCAAAGGGCATAGGAGGTGGGTTCACGCATAACAAGAGCATGAATATGAGACGAGAGGGTTCCTACAAGGGCTCCTTTGAGAAGATGGTCTTGTCTTTTCCAAGTAAGATGAGACGGATTGGGTTTGGTGAGGTTTTTGTCATCATCGGTGGGGGCAGGAAGAGTTTCCGGTGGGCAAGGGTAAGAGCCGTCTAAATATTTAAGAAGATCGTATCCAAAAAGAAACGAGGTTACCTGATCAGCCCATTGCATATAGGTGAGGGGCGTGAGTTTGTCTACCATCGAGAGGTTGACGAGATATAAAGGAACGGTGGGTTCGTGCACATTGACGATGGAGTTGGCGGAGCTCGACATGACGAAGGGAATTTCAACTTGGTCACGGGTTGAAGACGGTGGAGCACGAATAATCTTCGTGGTTGCGTTTTGTGCGTGAGGCCGTTGATATTAGGATCGATGAGAACCTGATACCATGTAAAGTATATGTGAAATATTATTTTTATTTACTTGAGAAACACAATGATACAAGGATTGTTTATATACTAGTTACAAGGCTTAGGGAAGAGAAACCCTAATACAATATTTCCTAAATACAGAAGACGGAATATGGAAAACGGAATATTAACAAGTTACCTAATTACATAATATTCCTAATACACAATACCTAGGGGTGGCAATCGGGTCAGTCGGGTCGGGTTTGGGTCGGGTCATGTCGGGTTCGGGTCGTATCGGGTTCGGGTCGTATCGGGTCAGACAACCCTTTCGGGTCGGGTCGGGTCGGGTTCAGGTCGTTATCGGGTCGGGTCATTTTCGGGTCAAATGATACATCGGGTCGGGTCGGGTTTGGGTCGGGTCGTAATCGGGTCCGGTTATTTTTTCGCAATATTTCAATATTTTTCCATTAAATCTAGGTTTAAATTATTATTTGGTTTAATTAATTCATTATTAAGTCAAACATATCAATTTAAACAATAAATCACTTTCATTTTGATCATTATTAAGGTTAATAATTGTCAGAGCGTCAATTTAATCGGGTTCATATCGGGTCGGGTCAATGTCAGGTCGGGTTCAGGTCGGGTTCGGGTCACTGATTTTTGGGTCGTCAACGGGTTACGGGTCGTCATCGGGTCGGGTCGGGTCGGGTCGGTTTCGGGTTGCAGTATTCTCGGGTCGGGTCGGGTCGGTTTTGCTCGGGTTTCGGGTCGGGTCACTCGGGTCGGGTCAGACTTGCCAGCTCTAATAATACCCCACAATACATTCCCTCTCTCCAATCACCTCACCCCACCACAATACTTTACCTTATATCTAGGAAAGGAAAAGCGCAGTGCGCCTGGTGCAAATGGCTTTCTTTTCTCATGATATACCAAGCAGAATGGAGGGTCCTACCCACGTACATGATTGATAGAATCGCTACGTAGGGGGCGGTCAACTTGATGCAGAAAAGGCATGAGTGCAGTTCCGATCGTTTAGTCTATTCCTTTGTAGTGAGTAGGGCCTCTTTCTCGTTGATCAGTTTGCCTTTGTTCTATTGAAAGGTCTCCATTCCTACGGCGGTTTTGTTAACGAACGCGTCTCGAGTCGGATTTACTAACCTAACCCTTAAGGAGGCCTTGCCATAGTTGGGTGCTCTGCTTTAGTGTGATTGACGAAGGCTAGGTTTGGAAATATCCAAAACAAATGAAAAGAGATCGGGGTCGATAGTTGGCAAGGAACTTGATCCTCCCCTTTTTGGGGGAGGAGTTGTGGTCGAACTCTAATTCTGGAAAAAGTCAGGGCCCTTTTACCAAGTATACCAGATAGAAGATGATAGAGAGCCAACTATTGTTGCGTTGCACAAGACGGTGCCCTCTCAATCATCGTTCGTAGTAAAATCTGAGAATACGCTTCGGCGATGTTACTTACTAAAATAAAAAGAATAAAGCCTGCTAGGTGATTGAAATCGCTCAGACCACCCTTAATTTTTGGTCCATTCTTGAATGGAAAACGTTATCCCGAATAGGAGGGAGTATTATGCACATCCGAAAAATAAAAATAAAAATACAAAATACCCATATCATATACATTGACTAAAATACTACGAACATAATATGAATCTAAAAATTACAAATTGAATAATTACAAAATTGCAAATATTAATATAACTACAAAAAATCAATAAAAGAAATCATTTGTTACTAATTTCGGTTTCGATAAGTACAAAAATATCATTGCTATACACCAAGTAATCAAAGATAGCGAAAACTGCATTTTTTGCCGTTCTTAATCTTGACGGGTACAAAAATATCATTGCTATTTACCAAAAATAAAAGACCAGCAAACTTTTTTTTACAAAACAAATACAACTATTCAAAAAAACTAAAATACATTCATATAATCATAATTCATTCAAAATGTTGAAAAAAATACAGAATCCGGCAAAATTAAAGAATCTTAAAAAGAACATAAAGTTTAAAAATAAATAAAAGTCTTAAATAATCTCAAGGCTAAGGTAAGTCTCATGATTTATCCATAAAACGTAATTATTGATATACAACTTTATTATATAAAAAATAGTGAAAGTGATTTACTTATGCAGAATATAGAAAGTCATTAATTCAGTGATTTTAATTAACATCGCCAAATGTTAATCAGATCTTTGGTATTAACTACAGAAATGAACTACACGAAATGTGACAATTTCAAAATGTGACAATTTTTTCAAAGTAACCCAAATACTTGCATGCATGAAACAAAAAGCGAGACAAAATAAAAAAAAATGAACTACACAGATCTATTATATATGACATCAACGTAAACACGAAAAAAAGTAATAAGTTCATTGAACACTTAATTACGCTCATATATATGCTCCTATATCTAATGAATAACGCCTATTATGACCAGCGCATTTTTTGGACGGGCATAAAAATAGTAAGAGTCAATTGGTGAGAATACTTCTTGTCTTAAGAGAGAAAACAGAGTGTTCAACATCCTTTAGAGAATAAGAGTGGGATAAAGTTTGTGACAGAGTGTCAATACTTCAGAGTAATTGTACTCTATATACTTTGTAAGCTCTTATTATTAGTGACTTATTTTTCCGACAGAGGCGTGGTTTTTCCCTTAGTTGAGAAGGGTTTCCACGTAATAAATTGTGGTGTCCCTTTATTTGTTGGTATTTACGCATTTTGTTTGTGTTCCATCCTAATATTGTTGTTGGGTAAAACTATTCTCGCACCAGGTTTACAGGGTGCTTCCCCAACTGTTGGTAGCATTTGTGGTGGCGTTATTATATCTTCATTAGCGTGTATTTGTTGTTCCCAGACCTGTCGAAATGCGACCCGACCCGAAAATCCGACCCGGTTATCTTGACTAGCGACCCGAAATGACCCAAACCCGAAAGGACCTGGTTATTTAAGGGTCAATCCCGACCCGACCCGTTCAACCCGAAATGATCCGTTATTTTGAGTTTTTAAATTTAAAAATTAAATTAAAATCTATATTATATCATAAAAAATAAAATAATGATTAAAATAATTTAATCTTAATAAATGTTTTAATATAAGTACGATAAATAATGCATATAATCATATTATTAATATCGAATACGATTTAATGTTTAAAAAGTACATTTTTCGGTTAAAAATGATAAAAATAGAAGACGTTATAATCTTTTTTTAACCCGTATTCTGACCCTAACCCGACCCGAGACCTGTATGACCCGACCCGTATCTGACTCGACCCGTACTCTGACCCGACCCGGGACCCGACCCGCCCGACCTGTTTGACAGGTCTAGTTGTTCGGTTATACATAGACATTTTGTTTTGTTTCTATTTGTGGTGTATGGAAGGTTAAGGGGTGTTTATTTTGTAGTTTTTAAATTTATGGTGTACATGCTCAAATAGTTAACTATGAGATACGGAGTTTTGATATTTAGGAGAAGAAATGATCATGATTTATAACTACCGTCTTGGTCTCTTTTTTTTTTTTTTTTGAATTAATCATGTGATATGGAAAATCATTTCAAAAGTGTCAATGTGGTTGACACCTTAGCATTGAAGTCTTGATTGTGCTCACCCTCTTAGAAATTGATTTTTAGAGAATAGAAATAACAAAATTTATGTAAGGTTGGCTATATCGATGTTTCTTCAAACTATACTATAGAATATATATACAATCAATGATACACTAAACATGCAAAAAAAAAAAATTTGATCCCGCAAAAATAGAAAACCTAAGCTTATGGGACTTTTTTCTCAGTTGAAGGAAACAAATGTAATAAAACATCATCTATTTCAATAGTCTCTCGGAAGTTAACAAACTCGGGTAAAAATTGTTAAGTTTTTGGTGAAAGTTGAAAACCAGTCACCACATTCCTTATCTTCCAAGTGTTTTTACATACTTAATCGATCACATAGCTAATATTATGGGTAATATATGTCTTAAGGGCCTACATTTATTAACATTAAATATAATTTGAATGTAAATGTAAAAGTCATCCATAATTATTCCATATTAAGGTTTCATCAATCTCGTAGGTACCCTCCGTAATTAGGTTGATTCATTCGATTTGTATTAGTGCTAAACATCTTAAGCAACGTCGTTGTGATCGAAGTCCATAAACCTATACTAATGATCTTCAAACAGAAAGTTAGTAATTTACTTCTATGTATACGATATCGTAGATAAAAAGAGGAAAAAAATACCTTAGCAGGCTCTATCATAGACCATAGTCATAGTCTCAAATATGGATTTTTAGGAACTTTTTTTTTACAATTCGTATTGACAATAACACTCCATTAGAGTCATTTCTTGTTACATAATTAAGACATAAATAAATTAGAATCAATCCCAACACAGTATATAATAACTTTAAAGAAAAAATAGTGTAGTTGGTCACTTACTATTTTTTATATGTGGATATGGAAGTACATGTCGTCCTTCTAAAATGCAATCAAATAGTCCAAATATAAATTGTTATCATTATACCAAAGCCAAACAAATGACCATTGAATAAAAAAAATGAGAGAATGCGATTAAGATTGCCCAAGAAAATAACTAAAAACTAAAGGTTTTTCTACAGGGTACCCCTGTGTTTTTTCGAATTTTACGTGGTACCCCTTAGTTTTTAAAATTATCACTGGTACCCCTATACTTAGTAAACTACTAAAAATCGTGTTTTAAAACAGTTAATTTTTACAAAGAAAATATGTTTATGATTGTGTAAAGGATATTTATGATACCGACATGCAAAATTATTGTCAAAAGATCAATGAAAAGTGCATAATATAAACATTTAAAACAGACAGATTAGTGTATTATGGGTATTTTGAGAGGTTTTCATTAAGTTTAAGGGTATCATGTATATTTTGAAAAAATGAGGGGTACCATGTAGAATTCGAAATAATACAGGGGTACTGAACTGAAACCTCTACAAAAATAGAGCTTTTTAGAGGCTACAAGGGGCCAGGGTGAACACTCCCTCACACGTACACTCACTCACTCAGAAACCTGCACTAGGCCAGGCAGAACAAATAGGACTTTGCACCTTAGCACACAAGCACAGGTAGCAAAGGTTATGTTTAAGACTCAAGACACACAAGTAATGACTCTTAGACACTGTAATCTTAGATCACACACAAGTTCACTAAGGATTACCACAATACTTAGCTTTGCTAAAGAATTGCAAATGAACAAAGTTCAGGTTTATATTAATTCAAATCTGAGTTCTTTGGGGTTTCAAGCAGGCCTTATATAGGCAATTACAATAGATCTCCACCCTTGAAAATAACATAATCTAAGGGCTTTAAGAGCCTTACAAATACTGATAAAAGAAATGCAAAAGTCAGCTAATAAGGACGAGCCATGACAGACTGCAACTGACAGAAAAACAAAGCTGAAAAGTGCTCTTGTCCCTTGCCTTAAATGGTAATGTTGCTCAATTCCTTAGGGGTTCTTTGTCTGGCTATTTGCTGCTGTTATTGGGGGTTGAAGGGACTGCTAAATACCCTTCCCAACATTTTTATTTATGCTAAGTTGATCACACAAAAGTAAGGAGCCTTGGACAGATTTATTTGGGCTTGTTCCTGCTGACTTCCTCAGAGTGACCTTCAATATGGTAGGCTGTTTTAGGTAGACTTCCAGAACTTATTTGGAAAACTTGTCCTGGACTTTTCTCTTGCTAAGGACCTTAACTTGAGGGGAAAAGAAGTTGGAGCCCTTGGTTGGACTCGTGCTGCATGATATTTGGATGGTTACTGGGCTTGTTCTGGCTGATTTTCTCAAGGATTGACCCTGCTCTGGTTAGTCTGGTTGTGGTTGTTCTTGCTGGTGTTCCTGCTTGTTCTTGACATAGAGGTGGGTGTATGGGGGGTGGTAGGCTTAGTGTTTCTGTTGTGGGACTCCTGTCTGGTTGTAGGGTAGGTGGTAAGCTCCATGTTCTTGCTGTGACATTGTTCTGGCTGGCTGGAGGTTCAACTCCTATTGCAAATTCTCCTTCCTGAAAAGGATTTGCCCTCAAATCCTCACTAGTGTCATCATCATATTCTCCATAATATGGGCTTAGATCACCAACATTGAATGTACCATGCACTCCATACTCTTCTGGGAGGTCAATCTTGTAAGCATTAGAACCCAACTTCTCAATGACCTCAAAGGGACCCTCTGCTCTTGGACTCAGCTTGTTCTTCCTCTTGTCAGGAAACCTCTCCTTCCTTAGGTGCAACCACACTAGATCCCCTGCCTTGAACTCTCTGGATTTGTTTGGACCTCTTGCTCTGGACTTATACATTTCATTGGACTTCTCAATTTGCTGCTTCACCTTGGCATGTATCTGCATCATCTGCTCCACTCTAGTCTTGGCATCATAGGGAACCACCTTCCTTGCTGCTGGTACAAGGTATGTTGGCATCAAGGGGTTAGTGCCATAAACAACTTCAAAGGGGCTTTTACCTGTGCTGGCAGAGGGGGCTCTGTTGAATGCAAATTCTGCTTGGGCCAGCTTTAGATCCCAATCCTTCAAGGACTTGGAAATGATGCATTTAAGGATTCTGCCCAATGTCTTGTTGGTCACCTCTGTTTGTCCATCAGTTTGAGGGTGGTGGGAGGTGCTAAACAGGAGTATGGTCTTTAGCAGCTTCCAAAGTGTCCTCCAGAAGTGACTCATGAACTTAGAGTCTCTGTCAGACACTATGGTCTTTGGTACCCCATGGAGCTTGACAATCTCCTTGAAGTATAGGTCTGCAACTCCCATGGCATCCTCAGTCTTCTTGCAGGCAACAAAATGTGCCCTTTTGCTAAATCTGTCCACAACCACCATGACTGAGTCCTTGCCCCTCTGAGTCCTAGGAAGAGCCACAATAAAATCCATGCTAACATCTTCCCAAGGCTTATCTGGAACTGGTAAGGGGTTGTAGGCTCCAGCCTGGAAGAATGACTTGGACTTTTGGCAAGCACTGCACCTCCTGATCACATCCTGAACATCTCCCAACATCTTTGGCCAATAAAATTGTTCCTGCAGCATGTCATAAGTTTTCTGGATTCCAAAGTGACCATCTAGGCCATTTGAATGTACCTCCTTCACTAGCAACCCCCTGTAAGGACCCCTTGGTACACACAGCTTGTTCCCTAGGAACAAGAACCCTTCCTGCTCCCAGTATCTACTTCCACTCTTAGGAATACCTTCCATCCTTGCCACCCAATCCTCCTTAAAGTCAGGATCCTCCCTGTACAACTCCTTCATGTGCTCAAACCCAAGTACCCTTTGCTCCATGAAGGTCAGCATCATGGTTCTCCTTGACAAGGCATCTGCCACCACATTGTTCTTGCCTTCAATGTACTTGCTGGAGAATAAGAAGGACTGCAAGAATTCCACCCACTTAGCATGCCTAGTATTCAACTTGTGCTGCCCATTGATGTACTTGAGTGCCTGATGATATGAGTGCAATACAAAAGGCTTAGGCTTCAGATAATGACCCCAATGGTACAAAGCCCTGACTATTGCATAGAAATCTTTATCATATGTTGAATAGTTGAGCTTAGCACCACTCAACTTCTCACTAAAGTATGCCACAGGCTTTTATTCTTGTGTCAAGACAGCACCAATGCCTATACCACTAGCATCACACTCCACCTCAAATAACTTGCTGAAATCAGGGAGAACAAGGACAGGAGACTCACACAAGAGGTCCTTGATGATGTTAAAAGACCTCTCAGCCTTGTCATTCCACCTGAATTCTCCTTTTCTCATACACTCAATCAAGGGAGCCATGATGGAGCTGAACCCCTTAATGAACCTTCTGTAGAAGGAGGCCAGCCCATGGAAACTTCTCACCTCAGTTATAGTCTTAGGGACCTGCCACTCCCTAATTGCCTTCACCTTGTCTTGATCAACAACAACCCCTTCCTTGGATATGATAAATCCTAGGAATTGAACCTCTTCCTGCATAAAAGTACATTTCTCCATCTTGCCAAATAGCTTATGCTTCCTCAATACATCAAACAACAATTTCAAGTGCTGGAGGTGTTCTTCTGCTGAAGGACTGTATACCAAGATATCATCAAAATACACAACAATGAACTTCCTTAGATAGGGCCTCAGTACCTCAGTCATCAACCTCATAAAGGTGCTTGGGGGCATTAGACAACCCAAAGGGCATTACCAGCCACTCATACAACCCATGCTTGGTCTTAAAGGCTGTCTTCCACTCATCCCCAGCCATGATCCTCACCTGGTGGTACCCTTGTCTTAAATCAATCTTGGAGAAGACCTGAGCTCCACTCAGCTCATCTAAGATATCATTCAACCTTGGTATGGGGATCCTGTATTTGATGGTGATATTGTTGATAACCCTACTGTCTATGCACATCCTCCAAGACCCATCCTTCTTGGGCACTAGCAAGGCAGGAACTGTACATAGACTGAGGGACTCCCTCACAAAGCTCTTGCTGAGTAGGTCACTAACTTGAGCTTGTAGCTCCTGAGTGGCCTTTGGATCACTTCTGTAGGCAGGCTTGTTGGGCAGCATTGCTCCAGGAATGAGATCAATATGGTGTTCTATCCCCCTGAGTGGGGGCAGCCCACTAGGTAGTTCAGCAGGAAACACATCTCCATAGGCTTTCAGTACCTGCTGGACCTCAGCTGGGATGCTTTCTTGGGGGAGCAGAACTTCTTTAGTCAGGAGGATGAACACATGCTCATCACCCATGAGCTCTTGAACAACCTCAGCTTCATTCAACAACAGAACCTCCTTGGACACATCATTAACAGGGTTTATCTTCCCCTTAACATTGGGGGGCAAAGGAGCCAAGATGATCTTCTTGTTACCAAACTTGAAGGCATAAGTATTGTCTCTCCCATGGTGTATAGAGTCTCTATCAAATTCCCATGGTCTGCCCAACAAGAGGTGGCAAGCATCCATAGGAAGAACATCACACAAGGCTTCATCACTATAGCCCTTGCCAATAGAGAAAGGCACAACACATTGCCTATCAACCCTCACTTCCACTCCTTTGTTCAGCCATCTCAGTTTGTAAGGGTGGGGGTGTTCTTGTGTGGTTAGGGACAACTTATCCACTAGAGTTGTGGAGGCTACATTGGTACAACTTCCCCCATCAATTATCATATTACAAACCCTTCCCTTTATGGTACACCTAGTTCTGAATATCTGCTGCCTCTGATCATCCTCCAAGGGTTGAGACTGGATATGCATAACCCTCCAGGTCACTAGACTCAAGCCTGCATCAGGCTCAATCATCTCCTCACTAGGTTCTTCCTCAGGTTCTTCCAGGCTCTCCTCACACACAAGGATCTCTTCATCACCCCACTCCACAATCTCCATGTTGCTCAAAGCCCTTTTAGAGGGACAATCCTTGGCAAAATGCCCAAAGCCTTGGCATTTAAGCATTTCCTGAGGGCCACTGTCCTCCTCAGGTCTGTCTCAGGAGCCTTCCCCTTGTCTACTACAGGAGGCTTTGCAGGGACCAGGGGTTCTCCTATCCTGACTCCAATGTAAGGTTTAAAAGAGGGTATAGCTTGGGGTTTGGTAGGGGCTGACTTTCCCTTTTCTAATTTCTCAATTCTCAAGGACAGGCTAACTGCCTCCTCAAAGGAGTACAGGTGCTGTAACTTTACTCTGCTAGCTACCCTTTCATCAAGACCTTCCAGAAACCTAGCTATCTTCTGCTCAGGCTTTTCAGTAATCTCACATTGAAGTGTGAGCTGTTCAAAATCCCTCAGGTAGGACTCAACAGACCTACTGTCTTGTTTCAGGTGAGTTAGTTTGATGAACATGTCTTGGGTGTAGTCTTTGGACACAAACTTATCCTTCATTTTCTTTTTAAGCTTATCCCAAGATTTAATAGGGTCTTTACCTTCCCTATCCCTCTGAATTTTCATGTTTTCATACCATAGAGATGCATATCCTTTTAGTTTCATGATGACAACTTTAAAAGCCCTCCTATCAGTATAACCTTTAAACTCAAAGACTCTCTCTACTGACCTTAACCAATCTAGATAATCATCAGGGTTCATGCTACCTAGAAAGTCAGGGATTTCTACCTTTATGTCTTTGTCATGGTGTCTAGGAAGACCCTGCTCTGAGCCCTCTGAATCTGAGGCCTCCTCTTGTTCCACATGATGTCTCCTTCTTCCTGCAGAAGGTGGTACATGTGCTCCTCTTCCACGACCTCTACCTCCTCTTCCACCATTGTTGAGCTGACCATCTAAGTACTCATTGAAGGATGCTGTAATCTCAATGACAGTTCTAGCAAGGCCATTAACTGTGGTTTCAAGCCCTGCTAATCTCTCTTCACTCATGGTTGGTTTTTGTATTTTTGAATGTAGTTAGGTAAATGAACTCACAAACCAAAGCTCTGATAACCAATTGAGCTGAAACCTCTACAAAAATAGAGCTTTTCAGAGGCTACAAGGGGCCAGGGTGAACACTCCCTCACACGTACACTCACTCACTCAGAAACCTGCACTAGGTCAGGCAGAACAGATAGGACTTTGCACCTTAGCACACAAGCACAGGTAGCAAAGGTTGTGTTTAAGACTCAAGACACAAGTAATGACTCTTAGACACTGTAATCTTAGATCACACACAAGTTCACTAAGGATTACCACAATACTTAGCTTTGCTAAAGAATTGCAAATGAACAAAGTTCAGGTTTATATTAATTCAAATCTGAGTTCTTTGGGGTTTCAAGCAGGCCTTATATAGGCAATTATAATAGATCTCCACCCTTGAAAATAACATAATCTAAGGGCTTTAAGAGCCTTACAAATACTGATAAAAGAAATGCAAAAGTCAGCTAATAAGGACGAGCCATGACAGACTGCAACTGACAGAAAAACAAAGCTGAAAAGTGCTCTTGTCCCTTGCCTTAAATGGTAATGTTGCTCAATTCCTTAGGGGTTCTTTGTCTGGCTGTTTGCTGCTGTTCTTGGGGGTTGAGAGGGTCTGCTAGATACCCTTCCCAACGTTCTTATTTATGCTAAGTTGATCACACAAAAGTAAGGAGCCTTGGACAGATTTATTTGGGCTTGTTCCTGCTGACTTCCTCAGAGTGACCTTCAATATGGTAGGCTGTTTTAGGTAGACTTCCAGAACTTATTTGGAAAACTTATCCTGGACTTTTCTCTTTCTAAGGACCTTAACTTGAGGGGAAAAGAAGTTGGAGCCCTTTGTTGGACTCGTGCTGCATGATATTTGGATGGTTACTGGGCTTGTTCTGGCTGATTTTCTCAAGGATTGACCCTGCTCTGGTTAGTCTGGTTGTGGTTGTTCTTGCTGGTGTTCCTGGTTGTTCTTGACATAGAGGTGGGTGTATGGGGGGTGGTAGGCTTAGTGTTCCTGTTGTGGGACTCCTGTCTGGTTGTAGGGTAGGTGGTAAGCTCCATGTTCTTGCTGTGACATTGTTCTGGCTGGCTGGAGGTTCAACTCCTGTTGCAGGTACCATGTAGAAAAACCCAAAAAGTAATAGTGTAAAAACGTGTAAATATACGTACTTGTAAATTGTTGGCATGGAACATAAGTTATCATCCAAGATTAGAAAGTAAAGTTGAACTTGGAATGTATTGGTAAGTATTAAAAATGAGTTGTAAATAAAGACTTGTAAAATAAGTTAGGTAAAAGGGAGTGTTTAGTTGCAAAGTAATAATAATAGAGTGGAAAAATTTAGTAAATAAATAAAGTAATCA
The DNA here is from genome assembly GCA_022085475.1 of Heliosperma pusillum. NCBI lineage: Eukaryota > Viridiplantae > Streptophyta > Magnoliopsida > Caryophyllales > Caryophyllaceae > Heliosperma > Heliosperma pusillum. The sequence continues at coordinate 484 of JAIUZE010003313.1, read as the reverse complement.
AAATGATAGAGATGAAGGGGCTTGAACTCCTTATAGTTATTTGTAAGATGATAATTAGTTGGTTCTGAAGATATAATAATGGGCATAATTGAGATATTTAATTTTAAATTTCAGTTTTTTTTATTGTGTCAAGGTACACAAAAAAGCAAGAGAAAATGAAGTACGACAATTATGTAGGTTACTTATCATTTTTTGTTAATTATGGATGTGATATGTGACAGCACGTGTCACTTCAATGGAGGCTCAACAAATCTTTTTATATTATTGTAAGATAATGTTGGAGCTAAAGTGTGCTTAAAAAAAAATCAAAATTACATTATTCTTTGTGTAATTGACTAATTTAATTAAGCTCATTTTTCTAAACTAAATTGCCTTTTGCCCATGGTAATTTTGATAATTCTTATTGATAAGGGTAAAGTCGCCTCAACTTAATCAACGGTAAGTAAGGTATCGAATGCACAGGGAGGCGGTAGTATTCTAATAT
>JAIUZE010003311.1:0-102902 GCA_022085475.1 Heliosperma pusillum | reverse complement strand
ATGTATTATATGTTATTTTTAATTTTTAAAACACTAAATAATAGAAAAAAGTGGTGATTTAAGCATTTTGTTGGTTAAAATCTTTGTTTTTTTTCTATTTGAAAGAGCATTTATAACACATAATTAATAATACGACTATTTCCAATACATTCTTAATTCTTATGAAATAAATTAAAGCGACTTATATTATGGAATGGAGGGAGTATAATGTAAAATGTTTTTCAATGCTCAGGGTTGTATTTTCCGTATCGTTCAATCATTTATTTACCTCTGATTAAAATAGAAAAATTACGGAGTATACTGTAATTTTACACTGTTAACGGTAGTTTTATGAGTTCGTTGGTTTAGTTAAGATAATCAATTGTAATTGGAGTGATTTGAGTTCATCTAGAGTTTATTTGGAATATAATCTTCGGTTATAATTATTTATTTACCTTTCATTAATATTTACTCGAAAAGTAAAAAAGTAAATTACTGAAGAGACGGAAGGAGTATATCTCCGATCATTTGTTTAGCTATAATTAAACAACTCTTACGAAGAATAGAAAATGTAAACAAATGATTATGATGTAGAGAAGACTAGTTTAACAAGTTCGTTGAATCGTTGTTTTTATCCACTAGTAGTAGTATATTTGATTTAAGATCACGACTATTTAAAGCGAAAAAATGGAATATATTAAAAGACGATTTTAACGATAAGTTGTAACATCACTGATCTAGAATGGTGGAAAGGCCAATTTTTTAATGTGTTGACGGTTTGGTTCAACTAATTGCTTTGTTTATGTTTGGAGACTTGGGTAATGAGCTTAAGTTTGTGTTTTAAACAGCGGGTAAATTACCCAAGCACAACAATGTTTCGTGGAGGGGGAATTCGTGCTTAAATGACGGCAAGTCTGATACCGGCACTATATTCAAGGATTTGAAGGGCGGGTTCTATGATGCCGGGGATGCCATCAAGTTTAACTTCCCCGCCTCTTTTGCTATGACTATGCTGAGTTGGAGTGTGATCGAATACAGTGCCAAGTATGAGGCTGCTGGTGAGCTCAATCATGTTAGGGAGATTATTAAGTGGGGATCTGATTTCTTTCTTAAGACCTTTAATTCATCGGCTGATTCTATTGATAGGCTTGTGTCTCAGGTATACCCGGATTTTTGTTTTGTTTTGTTTTGGAAGTCCATTGCACTTTCTTAAAATGCTCTCTTTTGTATCTGGTTATGGATTTGAAGCTTTTGAGTCGTCTTGTTGTGACAGGTTGGGGACGGTGATACTTCTCATGGAAGCGCAACTCACAACGACCATTACTGTTGGATGCGTCCGGAAGATATTGACTATCCCCGCCCTGTAACAGTATGCAGTAGCTGCTCGGATCTTGCTGCTGAAATGGCTGCTTCCTTGGCTGCTGCATCGATTGTTTTCAAGGATAACAGGGCCTATTCTCAGAAACTTGTGCATGGAGCTAAAACACTTTATGCATTTGCAAGGAACCAAAGAGGTAGATATAGTGCTGGGGTAGAGGCTGAGACTTTTTATAATTCCACCATGTACTGGGATGAGTTTGTTTGGGGTGGAGCTTGGTTGTATTTTGCGACAGGAAACAATACATACCTATCTCTTGCAACTCATCCGAAAATGGCTAAGCATGCTGGTGCATTCGTTGGAGGTCCAGATTATGGTGTGTTTAGCTGGGATAACAAGCTCACAGGAGCTCAAGTAAGTTACTTCCTTCTATTCTTCTGCGAATTATTTACTGGAAGTTGGAGGATCATGAGCTATATACATTTATAAATTATAACTGGTTCTTCGTATAAAAAACATTACTCCAGAGCCGATGAAGTGTCTAAGGCGATGAGTAATCAGTAATGATAGTTGTGGCGAGAATCGCATCGTCCTGCTTCACAATGAATGAAGTGCTGCCATTTTGTAACCTATCGTGTTCGAAAGTTGAAGAATAGTGAATTTTAGTTTCACGCGAAATGAAAAATAAATAATTGGTGCTATTTGTGGTTTTTATTAGCCTTTCATGGTGAACACCTGGTCACCGTTGATCATGATGATTTGATCTACATCTCGGAGATGTCCTTCCTCATCACAATGATTGCCCTCTCGAATGTGATTATATTGCTTGAGCTGCATGGACCTCTTATGCCAACATAAGTTTGTGTGAATGATAGTACTCTGCACGTTGAAATTATTTATCCCTTAAGCTTGTTCGTTTGACCTCGCTTGTAAATAATAATCGTAGATGAAACTTGAAAGCATAGTGATCAGTTGGTGAACCAGAATATTCTTTGTGGTGTTCCTTGGAAAGAAAAAATTAAGCTATTCCATAGAAATTTTTTTGATTTAATTTTCTGGGCACAAGATGCACAAAAGAAACTAGCTTAACGATGTCCAGGATGTCCAGGAACCCAGATCCTTCTACATGATCCATCGATGAGTCTATTTAGTGACCTTAAGTGCATGTTTTTATTGCCTTTGTAAGGATCTTTTTACGCTTTGTTCGTTTTGTGTTTTGGCTTGTTACCTTATTATCACATGCTGTAACTTATCATATACCCATTGTGTGAATGATTTTAATTTTGTCTCTATTTCAGGTGCTTCTGAGCCGTCTGAGGTTGTTTTTGAGCCCTGGCTATCCTTACGAAGAAATGCTTGCATCTTACCACAATCAGACTGGGATTATTATGTGCTCCTACTTGCCCTATTTCAATAGCTTTAACAGAACAAAAGGTTAGCTTCTTTGTTTTCCTCGGGCTTTTTTAGTTCTTTTGCGACCCTCATCTAACTGCATGTGTTGCTGCTCAATTGTCTAGGGGGTTTGATCCAGTTGAATCATGGAAGACCCCAACCTCTGCAGTACGTAGTAAATGCCGCGTTCTTGGCCACCCTATATAGTGATTATCTTGACGCTTCTGATACGCCGGGTTGGAGATGCGGTCCCAATTTCTACACCAGCAATGTCTTGCGTGAATTTGCTCAGACTCAGGTATTCTCGGAAAGCATCAATGGTAAAAATTTAATGATACTAATTTGAATCCTGTTGTTAAAGTACCTAATTGTGAAATTTAGTCTAACGGCCAACTCAAGAACCGAAAACATTAGCTGGAGGAAGTATCATATATATAGCTTCAACTGCTAACGTATATAAAGTTTCCTAAAATGTAATGTTCACCATTTTTGCAGATCAATTACATTCTTGGCAAGAATCCTCGGAAAATGAGTTATTTAGTTGGTTTTGGTAACCACTATCCAAAGCACGTGCACCACAGAGGTGCATCAATTCCTAAGAACAAGATCAAGTACAACTGCAAAGGCGGCTGGAAATGGAGGGACAGTAAGAAGCCAAACCCAAACACTGTGGTTGGAGCCATGGTCGCAGGCCCAGACAGGCACGATGGATTCCAAGACATTCGTTCTAACTATAATTACACAGAGCCCACCATTGCCGGGAACGCCGGCTTAGTGGCTGCCCTTGTCGCACTTTCAGGCGATAAAGATGTCGGCATAGATAAGAACACCATCTTCTCAGCAGTGCCACCAATGTTCCCGAACCCTCCACCTCCTCCCGCGCCATGGAAACCGTGAACTTAGACGGGGTGCATGTCAAATTGCTGCTGTGAGTTGTGGTTTTGTTGTAGGAGTTGATATATCTAACTGTGTTGGTTTTTGTATGGCACTGCATGTGAATGATGATGTATTCGCCGTGTAATCTGTGTAAACCAACCTACTGAACAACTCTAAGGCTTAAGCTGATTAACTGATAGTACTGATGGCTGGTTAGCGGTCAATCGGTCATGGCTTTAGGAAGTAATTATTTTCCACTGCTCTAAGCCTCTAATAGTTCTTTTAGATTGTAATTGATGGCTGATCGCTTGAGCCGATCAACCTATACTCTTTATTCGTTTCAATATTCGACTCCTTGACTAGAAAGTAGGAAATTAGAAAGTTCTCCTCTAAGTGCCTTTGTTGTCGTAATTTTTCGTTTTTAAATCATTTGGGAAAGGCTCTATTGTTGCGGATGATGTAGTTTTCTCTTTTCTGTACGAGAGCTTTTCGAACAGCAACTAGCCTCTCTTAAGACGGATATGGTTATGTGAGATTCCTCATATGGTCATGCGATTAATGTGAGGAAACCACAGTATTTCATACCAAAATCAAATTGATCCTTTTCCAAATAATCTCTGATTTAGAGTACCACTAGAAGAGCTGTATTCAGTGTATTGTTCGGTATATTTGTATGAATAAGCAAGCATTCTTATAAATAAGGATAGGTTATTTGAAGAGTCACACTTATCTTTGTTTTAGGATAATTTAGGTAAAAGTATTAAACCTATCAACAATAACAAATATCAAATATCACGTATCTTCGCACTAGTAAGATAAAAACGAGTAAAACTACTAATCCTTATTAGATTACCTTAGTTCAAATAACGTCAGCATTATATCAACCCGTAACCCGACGTGACCCGATTATCAGTGACCTGAACCCGAACTATACGCGATCCGATATTAACCCGATTAAATTGATGACCTGACAACTATTAAGCTTAATATTGATCAAAATGAAAATAATTTAGTTTGTAGATTTGATACGCTTGACTTATAATAATGAAGTAACTAAACTAAATATCATGATCAAAATTAGAAGTAATGCGATAAAATAACCAGATCAGATAATAAATCGATCTGACCCGATACATCATTTGACCCGAAATGACCCGACCCGTTAACGACCGGAACCCAACCTGACTCGACTGGCATGGTAGCATGACCCGATCTGACCCGAAGCCGATCTTACCCTACCCGACTGCCGCCTTTAAATTATTCCTATTGCTTATTCTAACTTAGTTAATTTTACCGTAAGATGAGTATATCCGCCTTAAAATTTAACGGAATTGGGATTAAACTTGGGTTGTTGTTGTTGTTGTTGTTGTTGAGGATGTTGACTAGTTGGTGTCCCTTCCTTCATCCAAATTCCAAAACAAATAAATTGTCCCTTTTACACAACAAAACCAAATAGCCTCTAAAACCCCCTCACTCACTTACTACTAATTACTATTCCCTTTTCTTCAAACATTCAACAATGGCCTCCACATCCGCCATCCGAGTCGACCCGAACCCGGTCTCCTTCACCGGGTTGACTCACCGCTTCACTCGTCCTATCTCCTACCCTTGCCGCGTTTCCTCCAGAACCTTCCGGAAAACCGTGGAATGTTCTTCGCTCAAGTCCGTGGTGGCCGACTCGACTCAGGACTCAGTGAGTCGAATCACCGAGTTGAGTCAAGTATCGGGCGTACTCGGATGTCAGTGGGGTGATGAGGGGAAAGGCAAACTCGTCGATATTTTAGCTCGGCATTTTGATGTCGTCGCTCGTTGTCAGGTATATCTGACTCCCCCTTACCTCGCAATTTACGGGAGCCATTGAGTTGTATGTATCGTGTTTATTTAATATTCTCTCCGTCTCAATCATTTTTTTACATTTTCTATTCTTTGTGAAAGGTATTGTAATCGTAGCTTAACAAATGAATAGGACCACGGAAATGTTACTGGTTACATTTATCGTTAAACTGACCACATTTGGGCGTATATTTGATATATGTGAGGGGAATTTTGAAATGTGTGACGATTGTATTGGATTGAATTGGAGAAAGTATAATGTAGTATCGGATTTGATCAGTAGATATATTTTTAAATATGTGAAAATTGAATTGGATTGGAGAGTGGATTGTGTATCGGTTTTATTTTCAACACCTCGTCATAGCGTGTATGTACCATTTGTTTTCATTGGTTGGTTAACGAATTAGATTGGAGAGAAATGGAGGAATCGATTTTCCCTATTCAAAGTCAAATTTAAGTTATGTTGATACTTTTGATTATTTGCTTTTCTTGAATTGTGGCTTAAAGTGAAGTATGCTAGTCCACCAAGTCTTAGGAGCTTTGTCAAGTGTTACGTTTTGGTACGGAAATGAGGTGTAGGAGAAATGTAGCTATAAGTCTTGCTCACTCCGCCCACTTTTGATTAAAATACACCTCGCAAAGAGTAAAAAAAGGTAAACAAAAGACTGGGGCAAAGGGAATAATTAACTTAGAGCCTTTGAGGCTTTAGGTAGTAAAGTGCCCGTTATTTGTACTCTGTATGTAATTGCCTTTCATTTTTGTTTAGTTTGAGCTACATTCTATTTCCACATGTTTTATAACTACCGAAAATGGAGAAAATGGCTTTCCTAAGGGATGGACTCGTGCAACTGTTGATTGGAAGATATGTCATATTGAAACGTTCTTGTGTTATTATTTTATTTGGTGTTAGGGTGGAGCTAATGCTGGACATACCATCTACAACTCAGAGGGAAAAAAGTTTGCCCTCCATTTAGTTCCATCTGGTATTCTTAATGAGGAAACCCTTTGCGTTATTGGAAATGGAGTTGTTGTGCACTTGCCTGGACTTTTCAAAGAAATTGATGGGCTTGAGTCTAACGGGGTTTCTTGTGAGGGTCGTATACTGGTATCTGACCGTGCTCACTTGTTGTTTGACTTCCATCAAGAAGTTGATGGACTTAGAGAGGCTGAGCTAGCAAAATCTTTTATTGGGACGACAAAGAGAGGCATTGGGCCGTGTTATTCTAGCAAGGTGATTCGCAATGGTATAAGAGTAGGTGACCTTAGACACATGGATACTTTCCCTCACAAACTTGAAATTTTATTGTTGGACGCAGCCTCTAGATTTAAAGATTTCAAGTACAGTCCAGAAATGTTGAAGGAAGAAGTTGAAAAGTACAAAAGGTTTGCTGAGAGATTGGAGCCGTATATTGCTGATACTGTGCACGTCATGAATGATTCAATCTCTCAGAAGAAGAAGATTTTGGTTGAAGGTGGCCAGGCTACTATGTTAGACATTGATTTTGGAACTTATCCGTTTGTAACTTCTTCGAGCCCATCAGCTGGAGGAATTTCTACTGGTCTTGGAATTGCTCCCCGAGTTATTGGTGATCTTGTTGGAGTAGTAAGTGGACAATTCACCATCATGTTTTTTCAATTTACCTTGTTGTCTCATATAGGCACTTATAGACGGATATATGTATATGTATCCATTCCTAGATTATTAATATATGTTGATTAAGATAAAAGATGGGTTGGGTTGCTTCTTTGTTTTTGTCCTTTGAAGTCCACAAAGCCTCCTATAATCTATGACTTGGTTGATCACTTAGAGAACGAATATAATGAAAATGTACAAGAACATTAGACCAATGCCCCAATGCTTCTAGGGCTTTTACAAAATGGAGGGAAAGGAAATTGCGTCGTATTGAATGACTGTTACTTTATAATAAAAAGAATCGTAGCCAGATTCTTGTGTGATTCATAATCCAAAAATTAAGAATAATGAAACTATAAGTGTATATTCATGCATGTCCTTTCCCCTATCCGTGTGTTGGCAACTTGATTGGATAAGTAATGATCTCACATTATTCCTGACATTCATCTTGATACCAGGTTAAAGCATACACAACACGTGTTGGCTCTGGTCCCTTCCCTACAGAGAATTTAGGTCAGGGTGGTGACCTCCTTAGGTTCGCTGGTCAGGAGTTCGGGACTACAACTGGTCGTCCTCGTCGCTGTGGCTGGCTTGACATTGTTGCGTTAAAATTTTCCTGCCAGATTAATGGGTTCTCATCTCTGAATCTCACAAAGCTAGATGTTCTATCGGATCTTTCTGAGATCCAGTTGGGGGTGGCTTACACGGATGTTGATGGTACACCTATCAAATCTTTCCCTGGTGATCTTCGTGTGCTTGAACGGTTGAAGGTGAGTGTTTTTTTTTCTTTTCAAATCATCTTTCATAGCAAATTTAAGAAATACTACGCTCTATCCTCAGCTCTATGTCTAGGGTATCACTACCACTCTACCAGCAATGATATAGTTTCACATGAAAGTTGAAACATGTTGGAGTTTCCCTCTCGCGTACAGCTTTTGAAGTTGTTTTTTTACTTTTTTTTGTTAAGTGGAGGGGGGTGGGAGTAGACGATTAGGGTGTATTAATTGAAACCCTTTTACTTGTTTTCGAAGTGTTCAAAAGTCGGATCTCCATGAGATTTCGAGTAATCTCCCTCCCTTTTCGTTCCTTGTGTCAGTGCTAGTTTAATATGGATTAGAAAATGCTATGGGATGCATGCTTGTTAGTCTATTATACCAAGTTTAAGCGTGTCATAAATATTGAAATGGTTGGCTATATGATCTTCAGGTCGAATATGAGGTTCTACCCGGGTGGCAAATAGACATATCATTGATAAGAAACTATGCGGATCTTCCATTGGCTGCTCGTCGTTATGTTGAGAGGATAGAAGAACTAGTCGGAGTGCCCATCCACTACATTGGTGTTGGTCCTGGCCGAGATGCCCTCATCTACAAGTAGCTTTAGTTAATACCAGAATGGTTTATTTTTATTTACAGTATTTTTTGGGGAGGGATCAGAGAATGTGGGCAATATCTCCATTTGAATTTCTCGGATGTAATTGGATCCACACACACTGGATTTTGTTGAGATGCGCCCCTATTTTGTAGGACGTGTACCTGCTTATTTGTTCCGGGTGGAGAAGATTCTCGAAACAACTGAGGTTTATATTGTCCAGTTGCGATCACTTTACATTAACTCATTTTCGGATTGAACAGGAGAGTATGCTATATCTTGGCAAACGAAGTACTCGCATGTTGTAGTCTGTTTCTTTGGTTCATTGTTTCTTTGACTTATTTCTTTGTTTTTATTTTCTCATTCAGCATCGTATGCTGAATCCCGATTGAATAGAGCCATGACGATCACCATTCTTTCTTAAACCTAAATCGTAGAGCTTGAGTACCAGTATAGGATAACATGACGACGATAGATTCAAGTTTGAATTTAACTCCATTCTCTTCTGTACCTGCTTCATCTATTCTTCCTACTCACGCTAACCAACTTTGATATATACCAAACCCGCACCCATAAAAATCCAAATATGATCGCCGTATAAGCAATTAATACCCGAAATTATACTCCGTATTTCATAAGTCAGTCAACGATTGTTGAAGTTGGACGTTGAAGTCTTTGAAATAATTGTCCGTAAACTTGTTTCTCAAGTGTCCAAACTCAGAGAGCAACTGTAATCTCCTCCACTTATCATGGTATGCATGTTTCTCTTTCTTTAATCTACTGCTAATTTCTCCTCATTCTTTTGATAGATAATCCTCATCATATACTACAAATCGTACATGACATTTTTCATTTATCTCCGTCTCAATTATTTATTTGTTTACTTTTGAATTCACTAAAATAAAAAGCGTAAACAAATGATTGAGACGGAGCGAGTAATAATATATTAATATGATACAGGCAAGCTCAGTGAAGTCGAAGCTGCAGCTATACTCTACTGCGGGAAGCTCATGCGCTTGGCGTGTTCGTATTGCTCTTCATCTCAAAGGTCTCTCCTTTTTATTTATATATACGGTTTTTCTAACATTTGCCCAGAGGCACGTGTTAATAACACTTAAATGGAAAGTTTGACAATAAATATCATGGAAAATTGAAATGATTAAGTAATTTTTCAAATTCCAATGTCATATTTATTGCTAAAATTTCCATTTAAGTATTAGGGCACATGTTAAAAAATCTGTTGTTAATTAGTAACTCTCCTATGCGACAGACTCATTCCTCACTTTTTTGCAAAATGTGACCACTTTTTGTTAAATAGTGACTACCTTATAATAAATGTCATTTTCAAGTCATAAAAGATGGTTACTGTTTATTAATAAATGGTCACTATTTATCAAAAAGTGGTTACACTTAACTCGTCGCATATGCGACGGTTGTAAACAAGAATTTGTGGTTGTTAATTTTGTGGGTTTTTATTTTTTTTATTATAAAGTTTACTTGTTATAAGTATTTTGGAAATTTTGCAGGGCTGGATTTTGAGTATAAAGCTGTAGATTTGCGCAATGGGGAACATTTAACTCCTGGTGAGGGTTTGGCTTATAAGACAATGAGGTTTTTGGAAAAATGTTTTGATAATTTCATTTACTGATGGATGTACAATTTATAGTAGAGCTATACAATCAATTAGGGTAGGATTCTTATACAATAAAGCTATTTAGAGAATACAATACATATTTGCTATATTTACAATTATATGATCACTTAATTGATTTGATCATGGGATATTGATATGATCTTGTGATATGGGGATATTGCTTGAGATATTGTTAATACGCCCCATCAAGTTGGACGTTCGGGTGATGAGTCCAAGCTTGTCTCGCAGTTCATGGAATTGTTGTTTGTGCAGCGGCTTTGTTAGGATATCAGCTATTTGATCTTTGCTGGCAATATGCGATAGTCGTATCTGGCCGAGTTGCAGTTGCTGTTTGACATAGTGAATGGAGATGGCCATATGCTTTATTCGTGAGTGAAAGACTGGATTTTTGGCGTAGAGTGTTGCCGAGCTGTTATCACAGAAGATGGCAGGTGGTTGTGTAACGGTGATGTGTAGTTCCGTGAGGAGGTTTCGTAACCATAAGGTTTCTGTGGTGACAGAGGCAATTGCTCGAAACTCAGCTTCTGTGGTGGAGGGCAATGCCTGTTTGTTTCTTTGAGGACCAAGCGATGGGATTGCGTCCGAGATAAGCAATGTAGCCGGTTGTTGAGAGGAAGGTGTCTTTGTCCCTTCCGAAGTCGGCATCACAGAAGGCGTGAAGACATAGAGGGGTGTTTTTGTATAGTTGGATACCATGGGTTTGTGATCCTTGAAGGTAGCGAAGGAGACGTTTTAGTGCGGTCCAATGAGTCGAGGTGGGGTGATGAAGGAATTGGGCTAGGCGATTTGTAGAGAAGGCAATGTCTGGTCGAGTAAGGGATAGGTATTGGAGGCTTCCGACTATGGCCCGACAGGTGGAGTGATCGTGGATTGGTTGTTTGTCGTCTCGAATAAGAGGAGGCGAAGTGGCCATGGGTGTTGTGTTTGGTTTGGCATCGGCCATTTTGTATTTAGTAAGAAGATCGTGGATGTATTTCGATTGGCTTAGATGAATTCCAAGGGCATTTGGAGTGACCTCAATGCCGAGGAAATAGGATAGTGGTCCAAGGTCTTTTAGGGAGAAACGGTTAGAGAGACTAGTAATGAAGGTTTGTAGGTGTGTCGAGTTTGGTCCTGTAATTATGATATCGTCTACATAAATAAGCATGTAAATTTTGGTTGTATTAGTTTGTAAAATGAATAAGGATGGGTCGGAGATGGATTGAGTGAAACCGACGGTTGTTAGGTGGGTTTGGAGTTCGGTGTACCACACTCGAGGAGCTTGTTTAAGGCCATAGATTGCTTTGTTTAGTTTGCAAACATAATCAGGGTTAGTTTGGTCAACAAATCCGGGTGGTTGTGTCATGTAAACATTGTCCGTGAGATGGCCTTGGAGAAAGGCATTATTGACATCAAGTTGTCGTATGGACCAGTTGTTGGCGATGGCTATTGATAGAATTAAACGAACTGTGGTGGGTTTGATGATGGGACTGAAGGTTTCCGTATAATCGATGCCGGGTCGTTGGTGAAAACCTTTCGCAACAAGGTGAGCCTTATGTTGCTTAAGAGTTCCATCGGGATTGAATTTGTTCCTGTAGACCCATTTGCAGCCAACAATATTTTGTGCTTGCGAGCGATGAACTAGGGTCCATGTGTGATTCCGAGTGAGGGCGTTATATTCATCTTGCATCGCGTGTCGCCAGTGAGGGAGAATGAGTGCCTGTTTTACGGTGTTGGGTAGGTTTGTAGCTAAGGTCGAGGTGTGAGCTAGAGTTGCGTACTTTGGGTTGATTTTGTGAATGTTGTTGTCGAGTCTTGTGGTAATTGTTTTGGCGGGTAGGGGCGGTGTTGGTTTTGGATGAGAAGGGAGTGGAGTAGAGGCAGCCGAGGTGGATGTGTGGGTTGGAGGAGTGGGGCCATTTGTGGTTGGTGCGGATGAGGGCCTAGTGGGTTCGATGGTGGTGACCGAGGGGTTGATGGGCTGTGTTGTTGTGGCTGCTGGCGAGATGGTGGTAGGAGCAATGGGAGGTGATGAGGTGGATGAATGGCGACGTTGATAGACAATGGTGATGGGGGGTCGGGGATGGTTGTAGTGGGTGTGTGAGGACGAGGTGGCTGGTGGTGACATTGGTGGAGAATAAGGAAATATGGGAAGAGTGAGGGTGGTCCATTCATCGATTGTTGGAGAGGGTAACGGAGTGTTTAAGTTGAAGGGATAGATGTCATCGTAGAATTTGACATGACGAGAGGTGTAGATGCGATGGGTTTTCTGGTCTAGGCAATGGTATGCGCTTTGTGTGGTGGAGTAACCCACAAAGATGCAAGGAATGGAGCGATCTTCTAATTTGTGTTTGGTGTAGGGTCGGAGCCATGGATAGCAAAGGCAGCCAAAGTTGTGTAGGTTTGTGTAGTCTGGTTGTTTATTGTGGATCATAAAATATGGTGAGTTACCATTTAGGGAACGAGTAGGAAGTCGGTTTATGAGATATGTGGCAGTGATAAAGGCGAATGACCAATACTTGGTTGGTAAGTTGGCGTGTTTGAGTAGGGCGAGGCCCGTTTCGACTATATGGCGGTGTCGCCTTTCGGCATAGCCGTTGTGCTCGGGAGTATGTGGAGGAGATGTTGAGTGCGAAATTCCGTTATTAAGTAGTGTTGTATTTAATTTAGTGTATTCACCTCCATTATCCGAAAAGAATTGTTTAATGGGTTTGTTGAAATATTTTTCGACTAACGCTTTAAATTGAATAAATAGTTGAGTTGTGTCCGATTTGCGTTTTAGTGGGTACATCCATATATATTTGGTATAATGGTCGACAAAAATAATATAGTATTTATAGTGGTTAAATGATGTTACTGGACTTGTCCAAAGGTCGGAAAATATAAGATCGAGTGAGGCGGTTGTTTCAAACGACGAATTATAAAAAGGTAGCTTTTTGCTTTTAGCGACGTTGCACGATTCACAGTGATTGTAATTAGTAACGGAAAAAGATAAATTTTTATTAATCGTCTTTATTACATCATATGTAGGGTGACCTAGTCTATGATGCCAAGACAATGGAGCGGGTCCTTTGATAGTGGTGTGGAGTCTCGGTTTTGTAGGACACCACTCGTATATTCCGTCTCTAACTCGGCCCTGGAGAAGAATGGTTCCCGTTGCTATCGCCTTAACAAAAAAACAATTGTGTGAGAATATAACATATGCTTGATTATCTCGGCATAGTTGAGAGATAGATATAATGTTACGGGAAATTTTAGGAACATGTAATACGTTAGTTAATTTGACCGAGTTTAAATTGAAATTACCTATATTGGCAATTGGTAGGCCGGAACCGTCTCCAATGAGGAGTTCATCCAGGCCATTGTAGGGAGAGTGGAACTCGAGTGTGTCCAGGTCATGAGTCACGTGGTGACTCGCACCACTGTCCAGGAGGTAGCCAGGGGTAGAGGTAGCCAGGGGTAGGGGCTGGGTTGCCACTGGTCATAGTCGCGGTGTTGGCTTGTGGAGAGGGTTGGTGGTGACGGTTGGGTGGTGGGGCAGGGAAGGTTATGGTGGGAAACAGACGGCGGAAGAGCGGGCAATTGGCAATGACATGCCCAGTTTCACGGCACCATTGGCATCGGCCCTTGAAAGGGCGAGGGTGGGAGTGGCTGTTTTGGTGTGCAGCGGATGGAGAATGGTTGTAGTGGGTGTTAGAAGAGCGGTTGTAGAATCGATTTTGATTGTTGTTTTTGTATGCAATATTGGCAGACGATTGGAAGTGGTTGATGCTCGGGTTGTGCTTGAAAAGCAACTCGTGTTGTAGTAGTTTTTCATGGAGTGCCTCGAAACTAATAGGTATGTCTCGGGCACGTACCGCATCAATAACGGGTTTGTATGTTTCATAATCGAGGCCTTTTAGGACTTTGGAAACAACGTCCTCGGGATCAATTATTTTGCCCAAAAGAGCTAGTTGATCTACGCAGGTTTTGACGGAATGAACGTAGTCACTTATTGTTTGATCCGTAGTTTTTACTATCGAATCAAGTTTTTCTTTTAATTGTTGTATGTGAATACGGGATGGGTTTGCGTAGGTTTGGGCAAGAATATCCCAGGCTTCCTTTGCGGTTTTGGCCCGAACAATTAAGGTTTGTAGGGCAGCGGTGATGGTGCCCATGAGAGCACCTAGAATGAGTCCGTCTTGTTTTAACCAAGACAGATTAGCGGGGTTGGGTGTTTCTTGGCCGGTGGCAGTGGTGATGGTGGGAGCAGGGGCTGGGTTGGAGCCATCCAGAAAACCGAGAAGACTCATGCCAAAGAGTATGTTGGTAAGTTGGAACCGCCAGGTTGTGTAGTTAAGCGGATGGAGTTTGACTACGTGTGTGAGGTTTGGGGCCGTGAGAGGTTGGGCCGCATCGTGAGGGTTGGAGACAGTGGTGTCGGAATTGGTGGTGGTCATGGTGAGAGTCGGGTGGGTGGTGTGTTGTTTTTGTCGTTTGAATGAGTGACGGTGAGGGCGTAGTGTGTTGGATCGATTGAGGCTCGATGATACCATATAAGACAATGAGGTTTTTGGAAAAATGTTTTGATAATTTCATTTACTGATGGATGTACAATTTATAGTAGACCTATACAATCAATTAGGGTAGGATTTTTATACAATAAAGCTATTTAGAGAATACAATACATATTTGCTATATTTACAATTATATGATCACTTAATTGATTTGATCATGGGATATTGATATGATCTTGTGATATGGGGATATTGCTTGAGATATTGTTAATATGGCTTTTGTGTTTCTTCTCAATTTTTCGCCTTTCGTGTGTTATTAATTGTGCTTTATTATGGCTTGAAGGGTTGGCTTGATATTTTGTTTTTGCTTCATCTATTGTCTATGCTTAATATAATACAGCAACAATAGAGGCTATCGAGCCCTAATCCCGATATGATTTGTAGTAGGCGGACATGAATCATCATTTAAAACCGTTGATGGGTGAAATTGTGAAAGCTGAAGAAGAAGAAAGCGCAAATGAAAGCTTAAAAAGATTATTTATTGTTTATACTTCAGATAGTATCCAGATAAAATGATTCAGCTTGGTGTACACTTGTATTAATGCGAATGCCGTATACTTGTTTTTGCAAGAAACCAGTGTGGGATTCTATTTCCCCACGGTCATGTTTTTCTTTGAAACCTACCTGCATCACTCTGAAATCTTACATTTGAAAGGATTTTGATTTGGGTACGGTTGGATTGGGTATAATTGTTACGAATAGAGGTAAAAATAAAACGATGAAAGGTGATAACTGATAAGTCTTAGGGCCTTAATGGTGAAAAATAAATAAAAAAAGGCGGTGAAGCTGTGAAGGGAGGATAAAGGCGTGGTGAAGATATTATTGTTTCCGATTCCTTTGCAATTATTATGGTCAGTTGCCTGCTTTATTGAATTTTCTTGGTTTCATTGTTAAAACGAGTTCTGGAACTCTCGTTTAGGTTCTCTGCAGCTAAACATATTGGTCTAAAAAGTTTTTTGTTTTGTTTTCTTTTGTTTTACAGTATCTGGAAGAGAAGTATCCCGAAAACCCATTGTTACCTCAGGATCTTCAGAAAAGAGCTCTCAATTACCAGGTATACTTGGTGACTTGGTATATATATTATGCTCTACCCTTGTCGATTTGCTGGATCATGATCCATGAAGTCATCATCTACGACTTCATGTTTTCAATGTTATATTTGAGTAAATTGACCACTTTCACTCTAATGAGGAAAGAAGAAAAATTTACGGGAGAAAGAAAGAGGGTAAAAAAAAGGAAAACTCTGTATATAAATGCCATGAAGGATACGGAAATTAATAAAAGGTCCAAAACAAGTGAACTTCACGAGTGGTTTAAACACTTGAGAAGCGCTGCCTGGGATGTGTATCTTGTTTAATATCTTGTTTAACATTATCTTAATACATAGATTCAAATTTATCATTATTTTCATGTCTTCAACTTTTTTTTTATTATATCTGCGCTTACACACATATAGATCAATTTAATGTACAATACTTCGGTATGGTGTGCTGTACTTCTAGCAGGTAGCAGCTTCTGTGCTTACTACTGTATAATAAATATTTAATGTCAAGTCTATCTAATCCGTATTTGTTTTCTGTTCAAGGCTGCGAATATTGTCGCCTCAAACATACAGCCTCTCCAGAATACTGTAGTGGTGGTTAGTTGTGACTGCTCTGCTCTTCTCCAAGTACCTTTCATTAGTATATCAATGCATAAGATGTACTACTTGCAATTTTTTTTATGCAGAATTATATTGAAGAAAAACTTGGGGCTGATGAGAAAATTTCTTAGGCCCAACACCACATCAGGAAAGGCTTTGTCGGTAAGTGTACACTTCGTGACATAGGTTTGAACTCCAACTATCTTGTAGTAGGGACCCGTGAGGTTATTATCTAGTCTTGAAGCGCTTTAAAACAGGCGGTTAGGGACGCAATTGACAGCGTAAATATTTTACAAAAATGGGTCAGGTGATGCTCAAACTCGATTCCCCATTTCTATTGTTGTGCCGCGGCTAGATTGGATTAATCTTTTTGATCTGGCTTTATTGTTGGGGCTATAGGACTTGCTAGGTCCCCTTTGTAAGATTATCTTATGATTAGATATCTAGTAGAAAATTGTGACGGGAAACGAAATCCATTAAACCTAGCTTAAATAGTTAAATCCTTAAATCTGTTTGCTTCAGAAACATAGTTGCTCTGCTTATCCTGTGCTGTTGATGATTGGTTGTCTGTACATGCTCCCTCCTTATGCTGCATTTATGAAAGATACGTCAAGAGAAGTTGATGTCATCACTCTCAAAGTTACATAAGTAGCACGTGTCGTTGGAACTTTGTAATAGCATTTGTCACAAGAGTTATGAGTTTAGACGTGAATACGTAAAAGTTTTTTATTTTTATGTCGGAAGAGAGATGCATTTGGGCTGTTTGTTTCCCAAGCATTATGTGTAAAATGCGGGCAGGAGAAGTTACATTCTTATGCTTGCTTTTGATCACTGTGTATGCCAAATTTTGTCGATAAGTCCCTAACGACTTATCGTGTTACCATATTCGGACAATCAGACGTTGTAGAAAGTTTAAGTCTGTATTTACCACTGTCCAAGACATCAAGCATTTAATTGAACTAATGATCATCTAGTGTTGTGAGGTGACCTCTTTGTTAGTTGAGTTAGATGAGCATCTTAACGTGAATATTTACTGCTTATATCCCTAAATACTTATCGTGTCCCCGTATTTATTACTGATGGAGGTCAAATTTGGACCGTTAAGAAAGCTCAAGTCCGTCTTAACTGTTACAGTAACTAGTATTTATCACGTCGAGCCTAGTTCAACTAATGTTTCTCTAGTGTGGTGAGTTGACCTGTTTATTGGTTTCTTTTGTCAAATCAGCTTTAGAGAAACTGCTAGAAGGGCATGCTGGCAAATATGCTACAGGGGATGAAGTTGCCTTGGTTTGTTGCTCCTTGTTCTTTCATACCTGACTATTAGTTTATGATTCGTAGATTAGTTAGTACTCCGTAATTTATTTTCTCAATCGCTATCTTATATCAATGTAAACTCTGAAAACTTGTTTTTAAGGTAATATGATGCGAAGTATTTGACTACCTGCAGACAGACCTGTTTTTGGCTCCTCAGATCGGATTAGCCAAGACGTTCAACTTGGACCTGGTAATATTTACCCTTAAAAAATAACTGTCAGGCATAATTGTTCCCGTAAAAAACCATTCATGTGAAAAATAGGCATATTACATTTCTACTTCTATATACTTTTTTGGAAAATTAGATTAAGTTTCTACTACTATCCCTAATTAAGCTTTGTTTATCTATATCTACTACTCAGGCTGACTTCCCACTACTGAGGAGGTTGGATGATGCGTATTCTGAGCTACCCGCTTTTCAAAATGCCATGCCCGGAAAGCAGCCAGATGCTTGAGTGGCACCAAATTCTAGGTTTGTCCAGACGATGTATGCTGTTAAGTATTTTTGCTCAAATAATTCTTAAACTGAGCTACCGGATAGTCGGATAAAGCATGAAATTGAGAATAATTTCCTGATCTGTCAGAGCTTCTTAAAGTTTATTGAATTCAGTTAAAACTAATGTGGTATAACCGCATAACGCATAAGCATTGGCGGATTCCAAAGAAATTGTTTATAACTTCCTCATAAAAATTTGTCAGGTATCATTATATAAAAGTTTTTAACCTTTTTAAAGTATTTCAACACCAGATTAGAACAAAATACACAAATAACTGTTTTACAGTGTCCCAAAACCCCGGTAACAGCCGCATTGTGGATAATAGTCGGCTCCAGGCTATCCACTCTGGCTAAATCAACACATATATTCAAATTTTGCATAGCATCAGCTGATTCTTTTCGGGCATGCATAATTGCTGTTGAAATTGATCCTCCAGAGTCATCTTCTAGCGACGTTTGAACCCAAACTGACTTTACGTTGCTTCTCTACTGGCAGGTACCACCGTACCAGTGGTTGAATGCTGAAATTGTGTGCAAGCAATTTCTTCTTGTTCTGTATATTTGGACTGTTTAAATTAGTCGTAAATTGTATGAACTTGTAAGTTGTAATTTTGTATGGTCAAACACACAAGGATACAAATGTCAAATACTGTATACAATTGCAAGATATCTACCCACCTCTACCCACCTTAATATAAAAGTGGCTAAGGGATGTTACTGTTCATAATGAACAGTAACTAAACGCTGCGTTTTGCTTTTTTTTTTTTTTTTTTTTTTTTTTTTTTAAATTTCTAACCTACTATAATTTTGACCACAAAATCTCATTTGTGACGGACACTATCCGTCACAAGCTTAAGACGGATACCATATTCTCTCACAAAATACCCATTAAGGGTGAGTGGAGAGCACATGGGGGTGCCCACCTTGTCCCCTCTACCCATTTCCTCTCACAAAATACCCGTCGCAAGATCCGATCCGTCGCAAGCAAGACTTACTGAATTTTGACCGACTACTCTTCTACAGTCTCTATTTCCCTCAAATTCCTCCCTGCCTTTCGTTCCCTTACTCCCCTTTTCCTCCTTTTCCACTTCTATCACTTTCCCTCATCTTTCTCTCCTTCCTTCATCTTTTCCTCTTAATTCCGATGATGATAATAGTTACTCTGATGATAACAACGCATGATAATGTTTGAGACTTGAGAGAAAGACAGATACCGCGATACAGGTATGAATGTTCATCATTCTAATTTGCAATAAATTTTCTTTTATTCTTATTGATAGTATTCAATAGAAAGTTGGGGATTTTTTTGTTATTGTTTTATGATAAATTCACTTTGTACATTTGTTTAAGTTAGATGGCTGCTCAATTTAGTTGTCGAGTTACTTTAGTACTCCGTAATTGTTAATTACATCGGAGTAATAATTAGGGTTTTTGGTTCTTGATTGGAAAATTATTCATATTTTAGATTGTTGTTACCATAGGTTTGATAGGTAGTAGTAACCTTGTGAACCTAGATTAACCCGTGATATTTTAGATTTGAGAAACGGTGCTTCTGTTGTAGGTGGTCTTCAATTGGATTAGAGACAGAAGGAGAGACATTTATTTGCTCAAAACGAAGTAAGTTACCACCATTTGGTGATCAACTGGTTTAATTTTTTACTTTAAATGTTCTAATATATTGACGAGTTCATTTGTTTGTCACTGATTTGGATTTTGCAAGTGTATGTAAATTCCAGGTGTACTAATCTGTTGTTCTTTGTATTTGTGAGGATATACCTTGTGGTCAACTATATAGTAGTAAGGACTGAAGATCGAACGAACGATCATTAGTTCAGTCCAGAGAGGCTAGCGTTGACAGCAAATGAGTATTTTATAAAATATATGGTTAGCTTATAAATGAGTCATTATTCCGATCTCATAGGCTAGACTATATATGAAAAATGGCAATGCGAAGTAGTACTCAAGTATCGATGTTTGGTAGCGGTAGTATGAGAACACTCAACTCTAATGGTGAATGAATTCCATGTGGTAGCATGTCACTTATCAAGAGAAGGGCATAAAATGAGAAGCTCGTAGTTTATTGTTGACCAAGAATGTGAAATTTTAACACCACAAAGTAAGTTAAATGATGATGCTTCAAATACATGTTTTTTCTTTTTCTCAGTTCATCAATCGCACACCTTAGCTTCCTTCTTTCACAAACCCTCAAGTTTTATCCAACACCGGATCTGTTTGGATTGTTTTAAGCTGTGTTTTGTTAGGAGGGATGTGGAGTATTGTTGTTCAATTTTTCACTAGGTGGAGTATTCTTGTTGGTGGAATGATGTATGATGTATTGTTTCGTAATTAAGAATTAGGGCTTCTGTGTTTTATTTACATGTGCAAATGTTGTTGTTTTGGACGATTTTTGATTGTTTTATGTATGACTTATGCATCGCAAGTTTCTTTCACTTTTCCATAGAAAATTAATTTGATATCATATCTGAAACGCTGCCGGTTTGATTCAGTTATATCTATACACCTTATCTTTACACCTTATAAAAAAGAGAGTAAGACCAACTACAGTTCAAAATGAACAGTAGTAAAACGCTGCGTTTTGGCTTTCTTTTTGTTGGTTTAATCTTCCATACGTGGCTCCCTATTTTACCTCATTTCTACTGCTTCCATTTCCCCTGTCTCAGCCAATTCCATTTCCCACTCCCTTTTACCTTTTATTTTCTCATATCTTCCTCTTCCGATATGATAAACGGATAAATCAATATCACCAATCATCAATCATCAATCATCAATCATCAATCATCAATCATCAATGAACTCAAAGGTAAAAGGTTTTTTTTTAATACATGTTTGTTAATTTTTCTGGGTTTGTTGTTTGATCTTTGATTTGGGTATTATTTGATCTTAGATTTTTTTTTTTTTTTCGGTTCGCAGGTGTTCATCAATGATAGGCTGATTTGAGGTACCCTTTTCCTTCTTTTTCTTCCTAACCTTTTAATTGATTTTTCTTCTTTATCATTCTTGCTTCTTTTTCTTTAGTTATCCTGCATTAATTGATACTTTTTTTGTTTTAATTTTAGTCGATTTAGTGAATATTAGAGTTTCTTACTATTTGTCGCTACTTTAGGGTTCTACAATTGTTCAGCTTAATGATTTGACGATGTCCTGGTGATTGTATTTGAAGTTTGGTCATATGTTGTTGGTGTGCTTGTTAATTTAATTGGTTAATGCTTACTGATTGAATATGGACCCAAATGCCATGTATTTTGCTTGATTGCTTGTCAATTTTTGGGTGTTTGAAGCGATAATCATTTTACAGCTAACTTCATCTACCTTGTACACCTTTACCTTTCATTGGAGGTGGGTTTGGATGCAGAGAGTATAAATTTATGATTATGGTAAATGGGTAGTACGTAAATTGTCTTATTTTATATGTTTTTCTATTCGATGTATTCTTTGTGGGTTGGGTTGGGTTGGGCTGGGTTGGTTTGGTCGTGTTATGTTTTGATCGCAATTATTCTAGATCCGGGATGATGCGATATTGGTAAAATACAAAGTTCTTGCATTTTTAAGAATAAAATCCAATTGATATTTAGTTACAAATTAGTATCCATTCTGGTGGATGTTTGTTACTTCTATTTATAAGATGCACAATATGTCAACATGTTCAAATATGCATGCTGATGAGGAACAAGAAAAGTTATGTGCAATATTTTATATATATCATTCCATTGTGCCCAATATGATGCGATCAATACATACATATAAATGTTACACAATGTGTGCTAAGGTATTTTAACATGACAGGTCTTACTATGGATATGGATATGGATATGGCTATGGCTGTATATATGACAACAGTTTTGTTGGACCCATGAGCCAAGTATTCATTGCAGGTTGGCGTGTATTCTTTCTGTCTGCGAATTCCACTATTTCCGTCTAAATGTGTCCATGAAATCACTGTGTTTCCTTATGTGACATGCTTTGTTTTTTTTTTTTTTTTTTACAGTGGTGTACATTATTGCATCATCTGGATTCCTGCTGTTTAGAAGAAGGTAAACTATTTTCTTGACTAGAGTAGCCACGGTCTATGCTGGTGTAGTAAGGAGGGTAATTTCTAAGGGATGTTAATTTCATTGTTGTATTTAGATGTTATATTAGATTTTGTTCCGCTTCCCCATTGAATCCAAACGTTGACAACATAAACTGAATGAGGTTTGTCTCTTTATTAATTTTCTGAAAAACACTTACAAAGTGTGGTCCCAAGGTTCCAATGATTTTGATGCTGACTTAGTTATTATGAGCTATGATCTGAAGAAATTATTTTTGTTGTCGAGTTTTTCTGTTTTGACATCGAAAGGAACGCATGTCCGATATCTCTGTGGTTGCTAATGTTTGTAGCATTATCGTGCTCTTACGCTTGCTAGCTTAGTTTGTGTTATTGCACATGGTAATATGATAAGGTTGCATCAAAGAAAGTATAGTTGATGCCTTTTTGGTATCCCAAAAAAAGTCGTGTTAAGCAATACACACTGAGTTGCACTTCATTTTTCGTCCATTGACTTCTATGTTAAGAACTAACATGATGCAAATTTGATCAAAGTAACAAATCACTTCATTTCTCTATTGTAGTGTAGAACGTTTACTTTGTGTGCTCGTCTTGTGAAATCTCCTTTTAAATGGTCTGTGCTTATTCCTTTTTGAGGTAATATGCTTAATGAGTTTGTCTAGAATATGTCTTTCATTGTTCTGAGCTTTTAAGGGGGTGCCTTTTAACCTAGCTATTTGTATCTTTTACCGTGGCTATTTGTGTTTCATTATCTCTTGCCAACTGACAGTATTTTATGAACTTTTTTTAATAGAAGTTATGTTATTTTTTAACTGATAGCCTTTTAATAGTATTCTTTTTGTTTGTTGTGGGAATTAGCTTAGAGTCAAATACTTTTGGTTGTTACGTGAAATTGAAGTTTCTTGTTACGGGCGTTATAGAACCTATAGACTTCTCAAAACGTATATGTGTCAAACTAAGTTCAGGAGAGTCTCAAAATAGCGGAAGAAATACTCGAAAACGTTAAGACAGAGATGTCAAACCAACTGATAAGAGAGGTAATGGCCGAAGAGGCGAGTTGTTGGTAGCATTGTAGAGGAAGGGTTGGTTGGGTTTGCTACTTTATTGTACTACGTCCATTTTTTTTTTTTTTTTTTTAAAGTGTACTACACATGCCCTACAGTACTACGGACTACAGTACTTACTTTTTTACTTTGGTATTTACCGATGCATTATATTGTGGTTGATGTTCTTATTTTTTTTCCCTTAAATTGTTTATGCACTACAGTTTTTGTATTGAAGTTCTTATTTCTTTTAAATATTGTAATGTTATACATGTATGGCGGTAGCGAGGGTGGCTAATGAGTAATGGACTACTGGCAAAGGTGGCAGGAGAGACGCTGGTCATGGTGGGTGCGTGGTAGGTTTGAGAAAAGTGATCCTTATTTTTTCCTCGAACCATTGGTTTGATGCACTAGATATATCATGTCTCATTTTGCCTTGATACTATGACTGATTTTCATAAGTAACGAATAAGTTTAGCATGTTGGGTGTTATCCTCATTTTACCCGGATAATCTGAAGTGGCTAAGGTATGTTGGCAGGTCTTTCGTAGTACGTAAAGAGACGAAGATGATGAAGTTGATGTTGAAGTCATAAAGAAAATGGGAGAAACAGATTTAGGGATATAGACATCAATTTACTATTAACAAATTTCGTGTTAGTTATTTGAATGTTCAATTGGTTTGTGTAACTATAGCATTTGAACTACAATTTTTTTTTGATGTAATTCAAACTTAATTTGTCAACTTGGTTTGGTTAAATACCTAAATGTAAGCTTCTTCAATGGAATACGGGCATGTGCATGTTCACTAAGATTGTTGTTATTGAAGTTAAAAGTAATCTTCTTCAATCCATGATAAAATATTGAACTTTCTTTTGTTAAATCCCAGTAATATAATTCAAGGAAAAGAACCTTGAGTCTATAGTGGATCGATTACACCTTAAACAATCGTGGATCCAGCCCTTCAAAGATGCACATAAATACTCAAGCCTGCTACGACTTTCATGACCTCGCTTTGCAAAGAATAAAACGTATAAAACTACATTGATATAACTATCTTGGGGTACGGTGCGCGAAGCGCGCCGTACAACAACTAGTCTATCTAAAAGCCTATACATGTATCTATATACAAGGTGGTTGTTAAATCCCGTACAACATTTTACTAAATCTCACGCAATTTGTTCCCCTATAGCGAGTGTGCCCCTCTCATTTCTCACCACTCAGATTTCCCTCTAGAAATAAAAAACCTCAACTCGGCAACACCTATTGTCTCAGTATTACGCTAAGGACTCTAAATCCTTCTCTTTCTCTATTTCCTGCTTACGTCACGGACCAACCACATTACCGCATTTATGAGAAACTATTTTGACTTATGGGATCGCACGGATCAAGACTTTTTGGGTTGATATATTTTCACATATAAACTTTATTCATTCACGTATACTTTCTATATGATACTCTTTTTCCTAAACCTAAACAAATTTAATCTTATATATACCTTTTTTTTCCGCTAAAATCGAATCTAATTCTTCTAAAAACTTAAAGAATATATTGTAACTCTCCATTTAGACAAATACTTCCTCCCATCCAAACCAAACTACCCCTACACTATTTCAAGTCAAACTTGATAAATATTGACATTGATTATATGTAGTCAAAATTTTAAAATTTGTATATAAAATTGACATATTTACATGTATTATAAAAAGAAATTTCGGAAAAATATTATTTCGATGCAAAAAATAATATATAAATGAAGAAAAACGTAGTCAAAGTGTCGTCTCGTAGACCGTGAAAAGTCAAGTGGGTAGTTTGGTCTGGATGGGAGGGAGTACTATAATAATTTAGTTGCTTTATCAGTTATTAATATGTTAAGTTAATTCAACAATGTTTGTTTTTTATAGGATGAAAATAGGTTTTATGGTTGTTGGTGGCTAGGGTGGCGCATGGTGGCTATTGTAGGATGCGGTGGTAGGTCGGTTCAGGATGGTCGGGATAGTGCACACTGCGCAACAGTAGGATAATAGAAAAGTATAATGTTGATAAATCCTTTTATAAATTAAGAGTAAAATATTAAGAGTATTCTATTACACAAATTTGAGCCGTTCGTAAACTTTTTGAGCCGAGCTAAGTAGCCAATTTAGCTAGGCTTAACTCATTAGTTAACGAGCCAAGTCCGAGCTCAAGGTAAGCTCACAGGAGCCAAGCTTTGACCGTGCTTTAGCCGAACTGCTAGTCAGGTGTTCCCTAGTCACAAATAATTGAGACGGAGGGAGCACGAATGAGTCAACGATTTATATACCTCATGAAGTCATCATAAGTCATGGTTCATGGCTTCATGCGGTGTAAAAAGGTGAAAGAAATAGTTGCAAAGTTGAAGTTGAAGTGTTTTGAGTTAATTGTCCATAAACTTGTTTCTCCAGTTTCCACACTGAAATCATGGTATGCATGTCTCTCTTTCTTTCTATATTAAATTAAATCCATCACTGTTCATTAATCTACCTGCTATTTTCTTCTAATTCTTCTGATTTATTATATAATATAACCTGATCATATTTTACAAACCATAAATTACCCATTTCATTAATCTTTTGCATTTGATTTATGTAATCTTGATCATTTGCTACAAATCATACATGACCCATTTCATTTATGTTTGTCTCGATTATTTGTTTACCTTTAAATCACTGAATAAAAAGCGTAAACAAATGATTGAGACGGAGCGAGTAATAATATATTAATATGATACAGGCAAGCTCAGTGAAGTCGAAGCTGCAGCTATACTCTACTGCGGGAAGCTCATGCTCTTGGCGTGTTCGTATTGCTCTTCATCTCAAAGGTCTCTCCTTTTTAATTATATCTTTATTATTTTTATGGGTTTTCAATTTTTTATTATTAAAGTTTACTTGTTATTAGTATTTTGGAAATTTTGCAGGACTTGATTATGAATACAAAGCTGTAAATTTGCGCAATGGGGAACATTTGACTCCTGGTGAGGGTTTGATTTTTGTGTTTCTCCTCGATTTTCGCCCTTTTGTGTGTAATTCGATTGTGCTTTATAATGGCTTGAAGGGTTGGCTAGGTATTTTGTTTTTGTTTGATCTATTGTATATGCCTCACAAAATAGCGAAACAATATAGACTTAATCCCGATATGATTTGTGGTAGGCTGACATGAATCATCATTTAAAACCCTCGATGGGTGAAACTCTGAAAGCTTGAAAACAAAGAAGCAAAAGAAAGTAAACAAGCTTAAAGAATTATCTATTGTTTATACTTCAGATAGTATTTAGATAAAATTGTTGGAATATAAAAATCGACATGTGAGTGTCCTACAGTTTTTGGAGAAAGAGAGATTGTACCGCTTTATAACCAAGGGGACTCCTCCTCCTATAGCCAATTGGTTTTAGGATGGAACCTCCCTTGTGTTATCAAGTGATATGTCTCTCCTCCATTTGGGTGTGGCCCGACCCGTTTGCATGTTCTAACAAAAATGATTCAGCTTGGTGTCCCTTTGTATTATTGCGAATGCCCTATAAGTGATTTTGTGGCCTACCTGTGATCATGTTTTTTCTTTGAAACCTACTTGCATCATTCTGAAATCTTAGATTTAAAAGGACTTTGATTTGGGTTCGTTTGGATTGGGTATAATTGTTACGGGATAATACAGGTCAAAACAAAAGGATGAAAGGTGATAAGGATTAGTGGTGAAGGAAAGTTATAATGGTGGTGAAGGGAGGATAAAGGGGCGGTGAGGGACTATTATAATATGGGGTTATTGCGTAATGCAATCTCATTGGGGGAGGCGAGTAATTAATATTCCTTTTAAAATTCGCTTGCATTGAGAGTAATTAATTGGAAATTCAGGCACAATTGATGCTACCTTGATATTTTTTGTTCTTTGCAATGATGACATTGAGTAAGGTGGGTATTGGTTGAATTGCTGAGCTACTTTCCGAGTACCATTGGTTTACTGCGTTTTTTTTTGTTATTTGACAGAGTTTCAGAAACTAAATCCTCTAAGCTATGTGCCGGTGTTGGTGGATGAGGATATTGTTATTGCTGATTCCTTTGCAATCATAATGGTCAGTTCCCTGCTTTATTGGATTTTCTTGGTTTCGTTGTAAACGAGTTCTGGAACTCTTGTTTTAGGTTCTTTGCAGTTCAAGATATTGGTCAACAGATTTTTTTATTTTTGTTTTTGTTTTACAGTATCTGGAAGAGAAGTATCCCGAAAACTCATTATTACCTCAGGATCTTCAGAAAAGAGCTCTCAATTATCAGGTATACTTGGTGTATACTTTATGTACTACCCTAGTCTTTTTACTGGATCATGAATCATGATCCAATAAACCACTTGAGAAACGCCGCCTGGCAAGTGTATCTCTCTCCTCGGTTTGTTGAGAACCATTTTAGCAAAAGCAAGGGAAAGAACTGGGTCTCGGCAGAAGTAATGAATATAGGAGGGGGGGACATATATATCGTTTCCGTGGCGTTGGGAACAAACAAATAATAGCAGAGGAACTGTTAAGTAATCAGGCATTCACATTGAGGAATGAGGACTGATGACCATTAATTAGGCTTGGTCTAATTTTTCTGGTCAGGGAACGGATGAACACAAAGAAGGAATCAGGTTTACGACGGCAATAATCAAATATGCCAGGCTAGATGACGTTTCTTACATGTGAAAACCGGCCGGTCATATGGTAGTTCTGTTATTCTGTTGCATTTTGGAAAAAAGAAACACGTGTTGTTGCGTGTTAACAATAGAGACTTACATGCGAAGTAGCGTTTTAGTCCTTACACACATATAGATCAATATAATATACGATACTGTGGTACGGTAGGTTGTTATTCAAGCAGGTAGTAGTAGCTTCTGTGCATACTACTGCATAATAATTATTTAATGTCAAGTCTCTAATCCGTATTCGGTTTCTGTTCAAGGCTGCGAATATTGTCGCCTCAAACATACAGCCTTTCCAGAATCTTGCAGTGGTGGTTAGTTGTGATCTGCTCTTCTTTTCTCCAAGTACCTTTCCTTTCATTAATATACCAATGCCTGAGATGCTACTACTTGCAATATTTTTTTGATGCAGAATTATATTGAAGAAAAACTTGGGGCTGATGAGAGGCTTTCTTGGGCCCAGCACCATATCAGGAAAGGCCTTGTCGGTAAGTGTACACTTTGTGACATTGGTTTGAACTCGAACTTTATTGCATGAATTTGGTGAGGACCTGTGAGGTTGTTAGATAGTCTTGAAGCTTTGAAACAGGGGGTTAGGGGGGAAATGGACTGAAAACTTATATAAAAACATGGGTCCAGCTTATACTTGAGCCTGAATCCATTACATGGATTGAACACAGTTGGCTTTGTGAGATTATCTGATGTTTAGATGTCTTAGCAGAAAAGTTGGACGGGATATGAAATCCATTAAACCTACCCTACCCTAAATCTGTTTGCTTCAGAAACATAGTTGCTCTGCTTGTGTCGTGCTGTGGGTGATTGGTCGGCTGTACATACTCCCTCTTTGTGCTGTATATCTTAAAGTTAAAGCAAGAGAAGTTTATGTCATCACTCGCAGAGTTACATAACTAGCATGTGTTGTTGGATCTTTATAATATCACTTGTCACAAGAGTTATGGATAGACGTGATGATTTTTTTTAATGTTAAAAGAGAGATGCGTTTGGGCTGTTTGTTCCGAAAACTTGTGTCCGTTGAGATTTGGATAACGAATGGAAATCAATTTATTAGAACCCTTTATAAGTGGAGGGTTTTCATGTGTTGATAAATGGGCCGGAAAAGTTGCATTCTTATGCTTGTTTTCTTTATCAGTGCGTATGCCAAACTTTATGGAAGTTTAGACAAAGTTCACTGATAGGATATATGGCACACCTATGCAAAGATAAATTTCCCTAGACACAAATAAATGTAGTACGAGGGGTCGAACACAAGGAGACGAGAATTTCGTTATGAAATGCTATGAATGGACTATTATCAAAGTCGGTTTAATGGTTTGGTTTGGTTTGATGTTTAGCTAACTATGATGCAAATCAAATAATATTAAAAAGAGTCTAGGGGGAGTCGGGTCACTCATGCAAATACGTAAATGCTCATGTTAAACATAGGAATACTTAATATTGTTAATTTGTTTAGGCTAAAGACACCCATCTCTCGATATTAGTGACAACCTTAGGTCGAGTCCTAGAGAACTTTCGTTATGACTAGAGTCGTCCTTGTACACATGCTTAGTCTAATCCGATTCTGTGGCTCTCGACTTGTAGAATAAATTAACAAATTTAATCAATGCAATTGGCCAAATAACAAAGATTAACAAACAATACAAGCATGTGATAGAAACAATTTACCAATATTAGTTCATCCTTATTTTAACATTTACAACTTACTAATTATGCATGGTTTCCTTTAATCCCTAGACAAATGAAACTACTCACTCATGTTTTAGACTAATAGTATTTGATATAATAAGCATGATGAATATGAAATTATAAAGGAAAACAACTTGTTAATAAAATGTGCTACACTAAGTGAAATGAAACTAACAATTCTAGTGTGGATAACAATGAAACTATGATTAACTAAATGGTACGATTAACTAAATGATTTGTAAGGTAAATGACGGAAATGAATACTAACATAAAACTAGAATTAGGATTACCGCAATAGAGAAATATAACTCGGAAATGAAGAACGAATAACCCAAATGCTTGAATGGAAAGATTGCAATACAACTTCAAAATGTAACCAAATGTTTGACAAAGTAATAACTAAATGTTTAACTAATTATGAAACTAAGAAAAACTTGCGTGCTTAAGCTAAAGCTATGAAAGATATGTGTAAGATGAGTAAAAAATATGATAAAAGATATCCCTAAGTGTCGAAATCCCTCTCCTTTATATAGGGAGAGGGACTTGAAACGGTTGTGATCACAGAAGCCAAACCCCGATCGATCGGGGCCTGGGAACCCCGATCGGGGCCTCCTTAATCCGGGTGCATATGCTTAAATGCACCATTTAATGCCTAAAGAATCCTAAGCTATGCCTTTAAACACCTTAATTCTCCGGTTAATTGCATAGTTTAGAGTTTCCTTAGGCATCTAAAGGAGCATCATATGCTTGAGTTTGTGGGCTCCTTACTTTGGGCTTCATTTTTGGTTCTTTTTATTTCAATCCATTTCACAAATCTTCATGCTTGGCTTGTCATTCTCCTTTCATGGTCCATTTTGCTTCCATTAGCTTGTTGGACTTTGATGCTTGCTAATTGTGTTAGGAAAAAGCCTCTAAATGCTTAGATTCTTACAAAACATAGCAAAAAACGAGCAATGCACCTCGAACACGTAATTAGCTCACAAATATACTAAGCAAAGTATAATAATCATGTAAAATCGAGCTAAATTAGGGAGTAAAATCATATAAAAACTAGACATATCATTCATACCAAACATCTTATTAGCTATTAGGTGAAGTAGATGAGCATCTTAGTGTAATAATTCATTGCTAATATCCCTAAATACTTATCGTGTATTTGTATCACCGTATTCATTATTATGTAGCGTCAAATTCAGACCTTCTAAAAAGCTTTAGTCTGTATTTACTACTGTTCAAGACGTCAAGCATTTAGTTCAACTAATGTTCCTCTAGTGTGGTGAGTGACCTGTTTATTGTTTTTTTTGTCAAATCAGCTTTAGAGAAGCTGCTAGAAGGGCACGCTGGCAAATATGCTACAGGAGATGAAGTTGCCTTGGTTTGTTGCTCTTTGTTCTTTCATACCCGATTATTAGATTGTAATTTGCAGCTTAATAATATATTTATAGCGTTCCTTT
This sequence comes from Heliosperma pusillum, assembly GCA_022085475.1. Lineage (NCBI taxonomy): Eukaryota > Viridiplantae > Streptophyta > Magnoliopsida > Caryophyllales > Caryophyllaceae > Heliosperma > Heliosperma pusillum. The sequence goes on along the minus strand of JAIUZE010003311.1, from coordinate 71,911 downwards.
CTCCGGGTGCATCAAATTGAGTGCCTTCTTTATAGACTGAACAAGTTATTCTTTGCTTGTCCATGTGAGAACTAGAATTTTTTTTTTTAATTGTGAAGTCAACAAAACTTGCTATGCTATAAGTTCGATGTGATAAAATAAAGCAAAATGATTTAATAAACTATTTGCATTTCTTATGTTCTGAAGCAGCACTGTATGATTAACTTTACTTAATGGAGCTACTACAAGACTTACTATTCTATGGGTTTGATGTATAAGACGATTGAGTAATATTGTTGTAGCAAGTAAAGTAATTCAGACTGTCACTCCAGGACCAAGGAAGCAAAATTTTGTTGGTTCTTTGCGTAAATGAAAACTGGAAAAATGTTGTCTTTTCCTATACTAAGTTTGCACGTTATCGTTCAGTAAGATCGTTTCCTTACTTTCCTATTCTCTATCTCTTTCTTTAAAATTTGTATTTTGTTTTCCCTGGGACTTGGTATTGAGCGATGAATGAATTTTAGTACAGTCGTCGTACAATTACTCATCACTTTGGGAGTTTTTCTGCCACTTTTATGTGCATCTAGGTAAATTCTGAGGCTTGATGTTGAAGTTAATATGACACGAAGTAATTGACTACCTGCAGGCAGACCTGTTTTTGGCTCCTCAGATAGGATCAGCAAAGCGGTTCAACTTGGACCTGGTAATATTTTCCCTCAATAATTACTGTCAGACATAATTGTTCACTTATTCCTGTAAAAATTGTTCATGTTTTATTCCTAATCGATCTTTTGGAAGTCGTGAAGAATAAGCATATTTACGTTCCTGCTATTATGCCTTTTGGAATATTAAATTTAGCTTATGTGAGCTGCTAACTAGCTTTGTGTATCTATACATACCACTCAGGCTGACTTCCCACTAATGAAGAGGTTGAATGATGCGTATTCTGAGCTACCCGCTTTTCAAAATGCCATACCCGGAAAGCAACCAGATGCTTGAGTGGCACCAAATCCTAGGTTTGTCCAAACGTATGTATTCAAGTATTTTTGTTCAGATAATTCTTAAACTGTGCTACCGGATAGTCGGATAGAACTGAAATTGAGAATAATGTCCTGATTTATCAGGGCTTCTTAAAGTTTATTGAATTCAGTTAAAACTAATGTGGTATAACGCATAAGCATTTGCGGATTCCAAAGAAATTGTTTACTACTTCCTCTTAAAAAAATGTTGGTAATCTTACTTTTTTTTTAAAAAGTAATTCGCTACCAAATTTGAACTAAATATACCTATAAATGTTTTACGGTGTCCCAATACCCGGCTAACTGCTGCATTGTGGACAAGCGTCGGCTCCAGGCTACCACTCTGGCTAAATCAACATATATATCTCAAATGTTTGCATACCATAAGCTGAGTCTTTTCGGGCATGCATCATTGCCGTCAATATTGATCCTCCAATGTCATCTTCAAGCAACATTTGAACCCAAACTGACTTTACGTTTCTTCTCTACTGGCAGGTATCAAGCGTTAAAAGCTGAAATGGTGTGCAAGCAATTTCTTCGTGTTCGTGTATATTTGGACTGTTCAAATAAGTCGTGAATAAGTGTACGAGTCTAGTCTGGTCGAATGGTATGAACTTGTAATTTTGTATGGCCAAACACACAAGGATACAACTGCAAGATATTTGTGCTATTTACGTGTTGAGCAAGCCGCTTGTTAGTAAGGTAATCAAATGTAGGCTCGGATTGGATCTAACTTGATAATGGCTCGGTTTGGATTAAACTTGAAATCTATGACTCACAAATAAATGTGGTCCGGGATGAGTTAATAGGTTCGGACTTCGGACTTGGGCCTATGTACAGAATACTTAATTGCGATCAAATGTGGAGGATTTTGAGAGTTTGAACCCACTATTGTAAAGCTGATGAGATAAAATGAGCGAGGAGAAGTGATATTAACAAAGCATATATCGAAGCTGTTTTAAAAGGGAGTTATTTGGATATAAGAGGGTTATTTGAAATTTATCAGTTCTCTATTTACATATAGATGTTTTTTTCGGAAACTATAATTTATGAACTATAATAATGATTACAAAATTATGCATCATATATAAATAATCACAAATTCTTATTTCAGACGGATTATTTTCGTCTGAAAAATAAGACGGGATTATGTTGTCACTTTTTAATAAAATGTAACAACAGTTTATATCAACTAGTTTTCAATAGTGGTTACATCTAACTGTAAAGTGGTTACAAAATCCTGTCTTATTGCTTCAGACGAAAATGATCCGTCTGAAGCAAGACCAACTGATAAATATTTGACTCGGTTAAATAAAGCTATTTATGCTAATGCTTTTGCATGAATGTTAAGCTAGTTCCCACATAATGAAGGAAATTGCTACCTACTCTACCTCCAATTATAAAAAATTTCGGTGAAATTTGATCCGCCATATGCAACCAAACAACTGTGCCAAATTTACTTAAAACGTACTAGATAACTTAATCCTTGCGAAGTGGAAATTTCTAGTAAATACAAATTCGTTATCAATCAAATATCTCCTCCGTAATTTCTTTAAAGTTGTCTTATTTAAAACTGTCTTAAACTTATAAAAGCTAACTAATAAATAACTCCCTCCCATTTTCATTTCAATAGTTGACTAACAAACTTTGATCATCGATAAATCAATATAGAAAAGTTAATTAATAAATACGAGTAAAACCAAAATATTTACCTTCATCTGAAAATAATGTCTCACAAAATATTATGTTTAACAATAAATATTTAATAACCGGTCAAAGTACCTATGCATATGAGAAAAATAAAAATATAAGAGAATTCTCTTTTTCTTTTTGAATACGTTAAATCCCGTGACATTTTAAGCTTAAGACGGTCTCAAACAAGCAGTTCGTATCGCGTCTGGGTTTAAGAAAAGGGTTTAGCGTATCCCATTCGCCTCCCTTATTTCCCGTCTTCTTCTTCCATCTCCTTCCTCTTCTTCATATTCATCCGCCATTAAAGCCTCACATCTTAAGTTAGCTGAAGAATTTCATTCCACCGCCATAAACCTCTTTGATTGAACTCCATTTTCAGGTATTTATTCTCTCACTTTTCTCTACCCTCTCTCTCTCTCTCTCTCTTTTTTTTTTTTTTTTTTGCGTAATTTCATTTTTAGCTCTGAACAATATCTGCTCAAATATGCCGATTTTATGCTAGGTTTTAGTATTTTTTATATAGCTGTATATTCTAATTACGATTATAGTTGTTTAATCGATTGAGTTCATTGTAATGTGGCCTTGAAATTAGGGTTTAAGCTACCTTTTCATAATCAATGGTGAAGAAGAATCGGGTTCGTAAGGAAGAAGTTGAGCGTATTAATAAGCTCCCTTGGAAGTCTTCTATCGCTACTGACGACCTTTCTTTTTTCGGCGGCGACGACAATGGAGAAGGAGGTGTGTGTTCTTTATTCTCAGAATTTCCTTTGAAAAAGGCTGTTACTTTTCGTAATACGGAGTATTGTTTTTCAATTCAATATATGTAGTGGTTTAGTTGTAGAGGACAAAGATGTTTAGCATTATGTGCTGTATTCATTCGATTGATGTCGGGTTTAAGTTAGTTTGAGGTTGGATTTATGTTAATGTATGGGGAGTATTGCAAACGTTGGATAGACAACTTCCATGCTGAAGGAATTATTTTGGTAGAGGATTAGAAGTTAGAAGTTAATTTTTCCGTTGCTAACACATGGGAAAGGCTGCGTAGATTTGACCCCTTATCCTGCAATTTGCAGAGCCCTGGGGAATTAGGGTAATGTTGTTGTAGGCTTAGAGGTTTTGTTACTTACGTAGTTACATTTGATGGCGGTGTATTTTAGTATCTTGTCTAGTATGCCCTTAATGTATGGCAAAGTTAAGTTTTGTCTACTTTTAATGTTGATTTGTGCAGATGTATGTTTTTCTGCCAAGTAAAAGGAACATTTGAACACAAGTAGTTTGGTCATTGGTGTTAATTTTATAGGAATTTTAGACAATTTGGGCAAGTTTCCTGTGAAAAGAAGGTTTAGCTACGAATCGGTAGTATTCTGCATACCTTATTTGTGTTGGTTATGTTTTTTAACCTTTACAAATTTGAGTTTTGTGTAGGATTTTTGTCACTGGAGGAGATTGATGAATCAGAGTATAATTTGCCGATTCCTCAATCTGTAAAACAATCTGAGGAGTCGAGTGAACCTTCCAAAATTAAAAAGCGGAAAAGGGTAACTAGTGATGCAGACAAAGACAATAATGAAAATGCAGGCGAAGAAGAAGTGGGAGAAGAGGGTAATGTAGAAAAGAAGAAGAAGAAAAAGAATAAAAAGAAAAGGAAGAAGGAAAAGCCTGTTGAAAGTCATGGTGAGTTTGGCACTATTGATTGCAGTGTTTTTTTAATAGTTTTGTGATTGTATGCCGACCTTTTTTTTAGAGGATTTCGTTATTATTTTCCTTACAATTTTATGTCCGTAATTCTATGGGCTGTTGAAGACTACTGTTGCTAATTAGTACTATGTAGATGTTGCTACACATAAGATTAAGCCATCAAGATTTGTGATTGTTACATCATGAAAGCGGGTCTTGACACCCATAAGGAGGAAAGAGAACTCGCTTCATAAGCATAAGGGGGTTCCACACTAAAACCAATCGGCAATAGAGAGAGTAGCCCCTCAACGGCTTAACCTTATAAAGTAGTAAAGTCTTTCATCTTCTATCAATGTGGGACACTCACATGTGGGTAGACCATATATTGGAGCTCGTAACACTCTCTCCCTACTTGTGAGGTCAGAAATCTAGGGTGAATTGGTGAAACCAACGAGCACATCCTCCAATTGCATAATTTGGGCCTAGGTTTAAATTCAGCAAACCAGATCTTATACCATGTTAAATCATGAAAATGAGTCTGGGGCGTCCATAAGAAAGAAAGAGAGTCCGCTTCATAAACCCAAGGACTTCCCCTCTAAAACCAATTGGCAAGGGAGGGAGTAGCTCCTTAACTTTATAAAATAGTAAACTCTCATCTTCTATCAACGTGGGACATTCGTATGTCGGCAGACGACATAATGGAGTCTAAACAGTGATCTCTCAGGTGTATGAGGGATTAAAGACCATAAACAATAGGACATGGTGCAGATTACCTTTGTGAAAGGATTCTCTGTCCAATGTTAGAGTCTAAATTCGTTAGATCAATGAGTTAGAAGTAGCAAGGTTCATCATCTGCTTTATATCTTTATGATAGTTCACGTAACCGCCGACGAAGATGCTGAAGAATCAGTTGATGAAGATGAGTTTAATGCATGGAATGAGCTAAGGCTTCATCCACTTCTTATGAAAGCTATATACAAGCTTGGATTTAGGGAGCCAACGCCTATTCAGAAGGCTTGCATTCCGGCTGCTGCTCATCAGGGGAAGGTATGTGCTTTTAAAAGTCTTTCCGGATTGACGTGTAAACTTGAACTTTAATAATTATAGATTACAGGATGTTATTGGCGCCGCAGAGACCGGATCAGGGAAGACACTAGCATTTGGCTTGCCAATCTTACAACGCCTTCTTGAAGAGCAAGACAAGGTGGAAAAACTGATGATAGAAGATCAGGATGTAGCTGAGAAGATTGCTCCTAGAAAGTTGATAAGGGCTTTGATAATAACTCCTACAAGAGAGCTTGCCATTCAGGTAGATAAGCTTATGCTTTTAATCACTACCACTATTAATTGCACCTTTTCTTTTTACTGGGTTTGCGGATGATTATTTACCGCTGCCGTAAATAACGGTGATTGGGGAATGTCAGTTCCTATCGATTTCTATAGATTTCGAAGGAATGTCTAGAAATTGTTTGGTAGGAGTGTGACTTCAGAAGGGCATTTGTGTAGGTAATCAAGCTCTACACAAGGGAGGTAAAACTTACCCTGATTGTTTTATATCCTGTCTTTCTTATTTTGAGCCAACCGCTTATCTACTTAAGGGGTTACTGACTGATGCTGTCCTTTTTAAATAGGAGTTTTACAGGCTATTTGTGCCTTCTCAAAGATGACGTTAATTTAGTTAGGACTAGGTTTAGATTGGTAATCTTTATTTTTGAAAGTGAATCATCATGTAACAGGATGAAATGACAGAGGTTATGGGACTATTGGCATATGCCCACTTTTTCTTTCGTTTGTACTGAGGAAAATTATTTATTGGTTCTTACTTGGGTTCAATTTATATTACTATCAAAATTTTGAGTTTCATATAAAATCATTTTGTGTTTCACTTCGAGACTTGTCATGTCACCTTTCACTTTCCGTGCTAGCTCTTGTTGATGGCCTTCGCGTGCCCTTTTCTGTGTAGCGCCATTATTTTTTATGGTTGATTGATAATATGAGCCAGATAAACTGATCGAGTACTTGATGGATTTCATTATGTTTTTTTCAATCAAATTTAGGTAACTGAACATCTTAAAGCAGCGGCTAGTTCTACCAAAATTGGAGTTGTTCCTATTGTTGGGGGCATGTCTACAGAGAAGCAAGAAAGGCTTTTAAAAGGTATGCCTGAGATAGTAGTTGGTACACCTGGGAGGCTGTGGGAACTTATGTCAGGGGGAGATAAACATCTTGTTGAGGTACGTATTTCTCTACAGTTCTACCTTGAAAACAATTATAGTATGTGCTGAGCGTTCTATTTTTATTGAAGAAACTGTTTCTTTTTAATCTAACATAAATAGTGTTCAATTGAGGTGAACTGGTCCAACTGGTTGTGAGAAGTCTAACCCTAAATATTTTTATAGAAAGGATTCTTTCTATATCTTACTGTTTGCTTTTCTTTTCTTATATATACTGGTTTCCGCTTTAATTCATTTATATTTTATAAAAAGATGATATGGGTCAAATTCAGTTTCACTTTGTGCTCTTTTTTTTTTGCTCTTTTTTTTTGTTTTTGGTTAAGGACAGCTTTAAAGATGTAGGTATCGAAAGTTCACTAGATTTGTAGTTGTCTTCATTCTGTTGAATAAATTTTGAGAATGGTTAACTGCTTTCTGCACATTTTATTGCTTGTAACAAAAGATAATAGAATTTCTGATCTTTTCGATATGTAAAAGAAATATAATCAAGTATAAGTCTTGTAACTTTATTTTTTTTGTTTTTTTTTTCGTTGTAAACTGAATCTGTGTTATTTTGTAGTGTACAGTTCCTTGATTTAGGTAATCGTTTTTTTCCAAGAGGTAATGAGAATAATTATAGAATTGATTGATACCTATGTCTGGAGCGTGAATAAATAGAAACTATTGATGTCCTTTCCTTTTTATCGTATCACATGTTGTATTAAATTTCTGGTATATGTCAGGTACCAAATCCTCAACTCATAATCGTGCTGCTGATGAAAATAAAACTATGCAAAGGACCCTCTGTGGCTATCAGAAACTGACTAGGCTTTTATTTATTTAATTGCAGTTACATTCGTTGTCTTTTTTTGTACTGGATGAAGCTGATCGAATGATCGAGAATGGCCATTTTCGTGAGTTACAGTCTATAATTGATATGCTTCCTGTTGCTAGCGGAGCTTCTGATACCCAATCTCATGCTGAGCAGAATTTCGATACTGTCCCTAGTGTCCAAAGAAAGAAACGACAAACCTTTGTGTTTTCAGCAACAATTGCACTATCTTCTGATTTTCGGAAAAAGTTAAAACGTGGGAATCTTAAATCGACACAGTCAATGACGGATGGATTATCTTCTTTGGAAAATTTATCAGAAAGAGCAGGAATGAAACCAGATGCTGCGATCATTGATTTGACTAATGCATCCATAATGACTAGTAATCTTGTGGAATCATATCTTGAGTAAGTTGTTTTCTCATGTTAACTTCTCAAGTCTCAAGACCAAGTTCTTGACTTCTTTCATACAAAATTCACCAAATCTTGATTCAGTGAAGTTCTGTTTTGAACTTGTGAGTCCATTAACCTATATCTACAATACTGTCGCATGCATGTTGGATACATATTTATGCATCAAATCCCATGCAAGTCTATCCAAAGAATTATAGTGAGATGTGTCAAGGGTTAAGTGTCTAGCCATAGCATATAACAATGCAGATTAGTTTACTCAAAATTTCATTTTAGTTCAACAAATTTCAGCTGAACAGTAGTATTTAGAGATAACTTGTTTGATTTTGAAACTCTTTTGTACATAGGATTGTTTTGAACGAAATGCAAAATTAATGTGTCTGAAGATAACTTCAGCATATATAGCGTACCATTCTCACTGGGTGATGTTATTTATTTCCTATCAGGTGTAGGGAAGAAGACAAAGATGCCTACTTATATTATATTTTATGTGTTCATGGACAAGGCCGAACAATTGTTTTCTGCACATCTATAGCTGCACTACGCCACGTGTCTGCTCTTTTACGTTTGCTGCGCATTAATGTTCACACCATTCATGCCCAGATGCAGCAACGAGCTCGCTTAAAGGTGCCTCTTATGAATTGTGCTCTCATATTATTGTTTTGATAAAACTCGTGGTCACTGAAGGAGCTTTGGCTAGACGTTCAATATATTTTAGGATTTCCGTCACATGTTGAGACTATCTGGTTCCGTTGTTATATTAAAGTGGTACCACCGTTGTATCTGTTAAACATGCCCAAGATGGTCTTTTACTCTTTAGTTGCTGAACATAGTAGAGGGCTTCAGACTATGATCATGTCTTGGTGGATAGATTTTTTGGTGGCACTGTAACACCACTTGGGATTTACGCCCATCCAATACACCCTCATCAAGGAGAAGTACTGAAAACTGACAAAAAAACGTTAGTTGGAAAGAAAAAATGTGTTTTGTTAGTTGGTACGAGGTAACAACTTGCATTATTTGGTACGGTAAGAACAAAAAAAATTCCGTCTTGGAGAATGTGATGCTACTGTTTTTGGTATCTTTAATTGATCAAATTTTCATTATATTCTGTTTAGGCAATGGACCGCTTCCGCGAAACTGAGAATGGAATACTAGTAGCAACAGATGTTCTTGCTAGAGGTCTTGATATTGCTGGAGTTCGCACCGTCATCCACTATCAGCTTCCACATGCAGCTGAAGTTAATAACACTCTTTGTAGTTTGCTTCTGTTCAGGAATAGCTTCCTTTTCACGCATCTTTACAAGGTTTTTTTTCACGGTTGTAGGTTTATGTTCACAGAAGTGGAAGAACCGCAAGGGCTTCTACTGATGGATGCAGCATTACGCTAGTCTCCCCAAACGATAGATTAAAATTCTCCACTTTGTGCCGGTCATTCGACAAGGTTCTCTTTGGTTTATTTTCTCTGATGTGGCTTCTTTGAACAATAGTTTAAACCATGAGTTATATATATTTTATTTGAAACTTGTGTGAATGTGTAGGACCTAGATAGGCATGAGTTATATCTAATGAAAAAAAAATGCGAAGTCAGGCAGAATCATCCATTTGAAATTCCTTTATTTTAAAAAATAATTTCTTATACACGAGTATGATATATTCCATTAATAAAAATAACTAGACATTATTCTGTGTTCATATAGCATCTTGATGGTCATGTATGCGCTAGAGATGAAATCAAAAGTAGCTGCAATATGAAACCACTCCACAAAGATAGATATTTTGCTACTTAATAAATTTTATTGATCATGCAATGTCTCTGCCTTAAATGGATCCCTACCCAAATTAGGTGGGATCCTTGATTTACTGGGGTAATATTTAATTTAAGTTGCTATCATTTTTTGCGACCAGATTCATCTATTATCAATTGGTCAATGTCTCTGCCTTAGCTGGCTGTGTAGAGAATGTTGCCGGTCTTAAAATTCACTTTAAGTTCTTAGAATTTTTGGTTGTTTGTTGGATGCAGGTAACTCTTCAGCGTTTTCCTATCGTCAACTCTTACATGCCTGGGGTTCTGAAACGACTATCTCTTGCACGTCAAGTAGATAAGATTTCGCGAAAAGACTCACAGGTAAATTCATGAGTAATTCTATTTGATTTTGCAAATCTGTTTAACAGGCTGAATCTACTTGTTTAATAAGTTGGTGATGTATCAAAATCAGCTTATGTTATTAGGACCCAATAAATTTGTGATTCGAGCACTAACTTCCGTAGAAAGTCCCATAATATCTGATTCTGCCTGAGGCACTTTAAGGTGACTTGTATGTTTCTGTGTACTGTAGCAAAAGGCAAGTGATAACTGGGTTAAGAGGAACCTTGAGGCGATGGAGCTAGATGTGGAGGATTATGATAGTGAAGAAGAAAGAGTCGGCAAGTGCAAGCAAAAAAAAGCTACCTCTGTACAGTTGAAGAAGCTTCAGGAGGTAATGTTGCTGGCTAGGCAGTTTTTACAGTAAATCTGATGATTTGCATTTAGCAAATTGATGCACGCTTTTACGACAGCATTATCAATATAATGTCGTTAGTTTTGGATTTTGGATGTCAGAATATTAATGCTTGGAACTCTGATATTTTTCCCTGTGAAATTGCAGGAACTTACTGAACTTCTATCACGCCCTCTACAGCCGAAAACCTTCTCACATCGCTTCTTGGCTGGGGTAATCACTTGGGATTGAATTCATTCAGTTTTGATAGTTTTCTATTGCTCTCATTTTCCTGCTGCTTGTGAGCGTTATTTTAATCTTTGAAAATTGAAACCCTTTGCTACTTCCATTAGTTTAGGGGGCTAGCTTTATTGTCTGCTGAGAAATTGTGACATGGTGATTTCTTACTTGCGACTGATCTTTTTGTCCATGACTGGCGTATCTGGACTCTTAAGAATGTCTGTGGCTTGTTACTGAAGTCAACAGAGTGTCGTCTTTGTTAATTATGACCCAATAGTAACATTTTTGTGGAATCGGTTGAGAGATGTTTATGTGAAAATAGTGGTTATAGGGGTGATTTTCTTGTCGCCAGCTATTTGTTTTTTTTAAATTAACTTGTATTCGACAACACTTTTCCAGGGTGGTGTTTCACCACAATTGCAGCATCAGCTAGAAGAGCTCGTTAAGCAGGCATCGGGAAGCAGCGAAACCTCCGTTGCAGACCAAAAGAAAATAGCTGTTATTGGTCAGGATTGTGTGGAGCCACTTCAGGCACTTCGCAGGGCTGGTCCTGAGGTAATAATCTTAGAGATAATTTAGTACTGTTAACCCAACAGTAAAATACTTGTGTTCATGTATTAACCAATGTTAGCATTTTGATGCTTTATAAAAGGTTTTTTTGTTAGACAGTAGTACCCAACATTTAAGCCATTTTGTGATGAGCTACCTAAAGTTATATATTGTCAAAAACTGCCTAATATTTTACAACGTTTGCGGAACCCTACAGAAACTCATTTTTCGTCAAACAAGTCAATTATCTGTCATCTACTAACCTTGATACATGATTTCTTTGGGTTTGATTTCTCATTTTGTCCTTTTTATTTTTTTACTCCTCACCCTTAATTCCCTCCTAGTATCTTTAAAACTTAGCAAGGAAACCCTAACTAATGTATTTCTTTCTTATTTATTTTCTCTTTGATCGTTTTCTCTGTTTTGTTGATAGATCTTGAATTGTTCTTTCTTCCACTCCTCTCTTCTTCTACTACTTACTTATTAATCCCATATGAGGCAATAATTTCCGTGATCCTTTCTCTCTAATATAAGTAAAAACATCACTTTTATAAAATCAAAGCTGAAGAAAAATGAAAATTGGGAAGATTAGTGGGAATTAGTTTGCATTTACTAAGTCATGTGCTTCCGGTAGTCATTGACGGAAAATTGCCTTATTTTGGATGGTAATGAGTTTTGGCAGTTTTACAAATGTGGTTGAATGTCATGTAGTGTTTGGCAAAAGTAAAACTTTAGGTTGTTTTTCACAAACTGGGTTAAATGTTAGGAAGTGTTTTGACAAAGAAAAATCATTTTACAATGATAACGGACGTAATAAGTTGAGGAAGGTTTAAGTTTTTTACTTCAACTCCCCATCATCTTCATCATGTTAAGATTACCCCCCTATGTCCTTGGTGATAGTTTACATTTGCTCTTGGATTGGTTTTGTGTACCTGTAATTGGACTAACGACTCTCCCTACCTTCATTTTCACCACACAAAACATGGAATATGTGAACTACTCGACATAAGTGTATTATTTTGTCAAAATGAGACACATGTACTGCATTCAGGAATTTGATTATTGTACGGCTCGTATTTGGAAGACCATCCACTGCAACAATTTGTGGGATTCTAATGTATTATGTTCAGGAACAAATGGATGTTAACGCTCTTGCGGAAAAGCAAAGAAATATGGATAACCTTCGGAGAAAAAGAAAGGACGCTAAAAAACGTATGCTTGTCTTCATTTCCCATATATTTCACTTTCCTTTCGCTCTTTTCTTTTGTTACTTCCATCTCCTCTACCTTGTAGTGGTTGTAAATGCTGATTTCCGAGAATTATGCTCCTAATCTCTTTTTATTTGCAGGTCAGAAGGAGCAAAAGAAAAAAGATAGAAAAAAGCTTAAAGAAGCTAACCGTAATTGATGTTTTTAAGTATTTATATTTTATATGTACCTTAATCCCTTAATCTTGAGCCTGCTACCTTTTACCTTTTTTTTGTTGGGTATTTTTTTTGTATGTTATAGTCAAATTGGAAATAATATTACCACAAAATTTTGTTTGCTTTCTACTAAAGGTATCCTTACGTAAACAGAGTATATTTTCTAATTTCAACAAAGGTTAAATCTTCGTTGATGAATATTGATGTGTCTTTACCAGTAAATCATTCGTTTGTTTTTTTGGTATTTTCTCGGCCGTCTATGATATTTTCATTCATTTTGTTAAATAGCAGGCCCCATTTTTTTCATAAACAACGGCGTATGAATTTTTCTAAACTGCATTCAGGGATAATAATTTTTCTAAATTGCATTCAGGGATAATTATGGAGTTCGACTGCGTACCATGATTCCTTGAGGCTTGACAAAATTTGACACGACTTAATTAGCCCTATCCTATCAGATTCGACTTGAATGTTTAGCTTTATGTACAAACTCTTGTCCCTAAATAAGTTGATAATAATATACTCGGATATGCACCAAACGTAAAACTTAATTGGCCCGAATTCTTACGTAGTTGAAATGGCATGACCCACATCCAACTAGTTGGCCCGTTTGCCAAAATACACGAGCAAGAAAAACTGGTTCATCAATAACTTAACGATAAACACACTAATTTGGGTGCACTCATCTCAATCAAGCATACTTTTGAAAGAGTAGTTTGTACTTCCAAAATTTTTACTATCGTTCCGCTCATTTGCTTACCTTTTTCAATGCTGTCACGGCCCATAGGAGAATACATTATTATAATGGTACCCATTTACATTTATTCGTATGATACCATTGCACGTAAACTTCCGTAGTTTAATGCTAATTGCTGTAAAAAAATCTTCAGTTTAAGGTTTTGACGGTCAATTTCTGACTTCATTTTGTGTATTATACTGCAAATACGCCTTCAACTTGATTCATATTCATACCTGCATGCAGTAAGTTTTGTATTAGATCATACTCGCATATTATTCTAAGATCAAAGTCAATTACTGATATTTTTTTGATATTTTAGGCGATTTAGTTAACCTTACGTTACAGTGATGAATACATTACGTTACAAATTCTCGTTTTAGATGGTACAAATTACAATACTAGAATCATTTTCCGGGAGATTTTAGTCGAACCGGAGTCGTCTCGTCTCGTCTCACATGTCAATTCATCTTTTAAAAGACGGGCTCTTTTTTTTGTGTCATGTGGCTCACTCAATGATAGTTACTATAATGACTATGTCGTAAGTTTAACACAATCTTAAACAAGACTAACTATCGGATATCAATATAATTATGCTTCCCTAGTTCCCTCTATTATCACAAATTCTTATTGAAGACGGGCACTCTCACAATAAGCAAGTGGTGAGGGCAAATGGATCCCCCACCCCCACTTGCCCTCCCACTTGTATATTCTGAGGGGGACACTATCCGTGTTCAGCTTGTAACGTATAGTGCCCGTCTTCGGTAAGATTTGCTGCTCTATTATTATGCAGAAATTAAGCATATTAAATTACGTTCCGTACATTAGATTCAACGTTGCCAACTTTGATTTATGTAGTTAAATAAGAGGTATACCATCATCATTATTCATTAATGGTTGACCTTGGCAAACGGACAAATACTAGATGTGTATATGTACGGATGTACCCACTTGGGGATGAGGGCAGAAGTTTGAAAGTATTGATTAGACTATGTTTTTTGTACTTTAATATTTAATTTAATAATAATTGATAATTGTTTGATTTTTAAAATTAAACATGGAAAAGAATAAGTCCTCATTGAAGTACTTAAACAAAAGTAAGACTCTTGTTGGACTTGATTTGCATTGCCTTGCTCTTGTGTTTGTGCTGAAGTAAACCAAGTAATCACGATTCGTGTGCGGCTTTAGTTTGATAATGCTGTTAATCTGTTCCTGAAACAGAATACAGTGTTTTTTTTTGGGGTGTGTCTTAGTTTGTTAAGAATTTGTTGGTAGTGGAGTAATGGTTTTCAGGCTTGTAATATTTCTAGCATTCCTGTATGTAAATGCTCGTGTTGTAGTATCACAGACCGACAATCAAGATTGTAAGTACTGTTTTTCTCGACCTTAAATCTTCTTATGTTTCTTATGATCACATTCATGTGGTTTGCATTCCTGGAAATTGATAGGAAATATTGTGAATTGAGTTAAACTTCGGTATCTGAAAGCGTAGAATGTTGAGTGCAGATGCTGCTTTAACAGCTCTCACAAAACATTGGGAAAATTTACCTTTGAGCTGGACTGGTGGAGACCCCTGTGGCAACGAATGGGAAGGAATCACCTGCAAAAGTTCTCGTATCATATCTATGTAAGTTAAGCTTTGGCCTTTTCAAACACGATCTGTTCTCATCGTCCTTTTTCTGATGTGGAGGCTAATAGAACCACTTCGCTTGCAGAACATTATCGAGTGTTGGCTTAACAGGTCAGCTGTCTGGAGACCTTGTATTATTGTCTGAATTGCAGATCCTGTAAGTTTTGGTACAGTGTGAATGTTTGATTACTTTGATACATTGTGATTATTGGTAGGAATGAGGCGGTTTAAGTATCCTCGACTCCTCGTTGTTTTTTGATGAATTAAGCTGTCATTGTGGCATTAGTAATGCTGTTTGAGCTAGTGTCTGAGATGGTATATTGCTTTTCGCCTTTGAAATATGAGTTACTAATCTGATAAACCATTTATGATTATGTCGGCTATCATCACCCTTGCGTTGGTGTCATATCCGTCCTCTCTATCTGATGTATGCAGAGATCTATCCTACAACATAGGACTTATAGGTTCTCTTCCTCCAAATATTGGGCAACTGGCAAAGCTAACCACCCTGTAAGACTCGATATATATTCAGAAATATATATCTAGCGTTCATTGTTGCTAACTGTTACGTACTAACAAATATTACTGGTTTCTTTGTTTCGGATACTCAAGGATCCTTCTTGGATGTGGTTTCTCTGGAACAATTCCTGATTCGATTGGATCACTGCAGCAGCTGGTACACTTGTAAGAATCTCACCATCAAAGTCGAAGAGTTATATGGGATTGCGGGAGTACTAAAAAGCTCATACATGAATACATTGCAGATCTCTGAACAGTAACAAATTTTTTGGGCCAGTGCCAGCTTCTATTGGTAAATTGAAAGAACTTTATTGGCTGGATCTCTCCGATAATAAGCTCAGTGGAAGTATTCCCGTTTCTGATGGAACTAAACCTGGGCTTGATCTGCTTGTGAATGCAAAGCATTTGTGTGTATTTCTTCATTTATTTTGAGATTCCTTATTATTATATTTCTTTAATTATCATTTGGAGTCGATCAACTTCTGACTCCTGCTAACCATTTTCAGCCATTTCGGGATAAATCAGCTTTCCGGGACAATCCCACCTAGTCTCTTTAGTTCTGACATGACTCTCATACATCTGTAAGTTTTGTCACACTAAATAGTTTGATCTTGATTGTACAGAATCCAGCTTCTCTTTAGTTTTGACATGACTGATAAATCAGCTTTCCGTGACATAATTTTCAGTTTCTTTACTTTTTTCCTCATTAAGCTAAAGTTTCCACCGCTGACAGATATTTGATTTTTCCAGGCTTTTTGATAACAATAAATTCACTGGAATGATTCCGTCAACATTGGGTCTTGTCCAGACTCTAGAGGCGGTGTGAGTATCACTGAAAACAGATTTTGATTTAGTTCTTAGTTTCACGTTGCTTACCTTTTATTTTTCCGCACTAGTCGTCTTGACAGGAATAAATTGGGAGGTCGCCTTCCATCCAATCTCAAGGATCTTACTCGTGTCAACGAGCTGTAAGCAAATTACTATCTATAAGTCGCTTGACCTTTAGTAATCTCTAATTACATTCTTGTGGTTGTTTTATTCCAGGGTGCTGTCGAACAATGATTTAAGTGGTCCTATACCCGATCTTACAGGAATGAGTAACCTTAACTATGTGTACGTGCAATCCCGTCTAGTGTTTTTATGTCTCCTCCATATGTTGGGAGTACGTAGTATCATAACCGTGTACACTGTAACACAATTTTGCAGGGACATGAGCAACAATAGTTTTGCAGCTACCGATGTTCCTCTATGGCTTACATCCTTACAGTCACTGACAACAGTGTATGCTTCCAAACCTTATCAAAGAAAATTACAGAAACTAGGGATTCGGAAATGAGATTTCGAACAAGTAGTAGTTATCCATCTGTTTCTTTTCTTTTCTGTTTGGAAAAATAAACTTCAATCTTTTGGGCAGAATAATGGAAAACACGGGACTTGAAGGACAGCTTCCTGTCGAATTCTTCAGCATCCCTCAACTACAAACCTTGTATGTGATCAATTCTCAGAGCTAATTTCTATCTGATATATGGACAACCTTGATAGTAACAATTTCTTTTTTTTGTACTTTCAAAGAATGATGGCGAATAATCAAGTTAGTGGCACTTTGGGCTTCGGCACCACCTACAGCAGTCAATTGCAGCTCATTGATTTGCGAAACAATTCCATCAGTGCACTTACACTGACATCTAGATATAATTTCACATTGATGTAAGCTTTCTATGTGAGTATGTGACTCATCCTTTATCTTGCGGCTCGATCCGTATTGAAATATTTAACATTTGATGGTATGCTAGCATGTATATTGACTATTTATCGCGGTTTCCTTTTCTTTTTTTCCTGCATGTATACTGGTTCTATTATGTCTGTTATTGTTGTTGTTGATGATGATATGCTAGAATGACACCGAGTCTCTGTAATTCTGACCGCTCTTTGATTTATTGTATGGCTTCACTTCATACAGGTTAGATGATAACCAAGTTTGTAATACTTCTGCGGTAAATTTGCCTTACTGCCACTCTCAACAAGAAAACCGTCCCTCATATTCCACGCCAGTATCCTGTCCTGCACTCCAGTGTAACCCAGGCCAAAAACCTAGCCCTAAATGTAAATGTGGATATCCTTATACCGGAACTTGGACCTTCAGAGCGCCGTCCTTCTCAGCTTTTGGGGATCCAAGCTACTTTACAAGTCTGCAGCAGTCTCTTCAGGAAAGTCTTGTCAATTTAAACCTTCCTGTGGATTCCGTCTTGCTGAGTGATGTAGTAATGGATTCATTTGGTTACCCCAAGATGCGCCTGGCCATCTTTCCAGCCAGACAAATATTTTTTAATAGAACCGGAGTTACATCACTTGGATTCGTACTTAGCAATCAGACTTACAAGCCATCCATGGTGTTCGGACCTTATGTTTTCATTGCTGATATCTACTCATATGTTGAAAACTCAGGTTAGGCTTGTGAACTCTAGTAAGTTTCAGGACGCTGTTCAATATTACCCGCATTACCCTCGTACCACTTTCTCCGCAGGAAACAGAAAAGGGTCCCATTCTGGTGTCCTTGTCGGTGCTGTTGTAGGAGGTTCTGTTTTATTATTGTTGTTGTTATGTGCTGGAGGCTATGCATATCATCAGAAGAAGAGAGCAGAGAAGGCAAAGCAACAGGCTAATGCTAATCCCTTTGGTAATTAGCAAAGTCTTGGACCTAAAAAAATGCGACTATCATTTGCTGATACGAACTTGCTCACCCCATTTATATTGCCTCCATTTGACGTGGTCAGATGATTATTTTGACAACATTTTTCTCCTGATATACAAATTTGCAAATTTTTATATATGATGATATAAAAGTATTTGTTTTTATAAATCAAACATGACAAATTTTACATTCTATCTGTACTTATAGTTGAAGTTAATGGTTAAAGTTGTACTTACTTCGGTTGATCACCAAAGTCAAATGAAGACAATATTTTTGGGATGGCGGTAGTGACAGTTACTGTTTTCGCTGATCAATTTTGCCAAGTGCAGTATCTTGGGACTCACAGCAAACTGGTGAAGGCGTTCCTCAGCTAAAATCTGCTAGATTTTTCTCCTTTGAAGAGCTGAAGAAATGTACCAATAATTTCTCAGAAGAAAACAATATTGGAGCTGGAGGTTATGGAAAGGTTGCAAATTACCTTTACTTCTATGAAATGTTTTTCGCCTTTCCTATTTGCCTTTTCTGTTTAGCAGTTCCCTTGCATTCTTGACCCATGGGTCTTTCCAAGCTGAAGTTTCTAACCTTTCTGATTTCACGCAGTGATTTTTCTTGATCTTGAGAACTCGTAGAAACTGAAGTAACTTTCATGTGTGATTGGAATGATTTGTTTTATTGCAGGTTTACAAAGGCATCCTTGCTGACAGACAGACGATTGCTATTAAAAGGTCTCAGGCAGGATCGGTGCAGGGTAGTCGAGAGTTCAAAAATGAGATAGAACTTCTATCAAGGGTCCATCATAAGAATCTTGTCAAACTCCTTGGATTCTGCTCCGACCAAGGAGAACAGATTCTGGTTTATGAATTTATTCAAAATGGCACTCTGATGGATGCTCTCTTAGGTAAATCTTTCAAATAGCATACAGTTTCAAGAATTGTTATTTCAATGTCAGAAAGATTGTCACTTGGCGGTAAAAGTTACCCGGTTTGCATTGCCTCTCATGTCGTATGAACGGACTGAGCAGGGACATCTGGTATTCAGCTAGACTGGATTAGAAGACTGATGATAACCCTCGGCGCTGCTAAGGGTTTGGAGTATCTCCACGACCTTGCTGATCCACCAATTATACATAGGGATATCAAGTCAACCAACATTCTTCTTGACCAACGTTTAATCGCAAAAGTTGCTGACTTTGGTCTCTCCAAGCTTTTCTGTGACACTGAAGAAAAGGGTTATGTTACTACCCAAGTGAAAGGAACACTGGTGAGCTCTTAAACCTATTGGTGGGAATCGTCGTTTATGTATTCTTTTCCGTCTCCCTTTCATGCTTAATTGCCCTTTTCGATTGTTGCTACTGTCATTGCCTTGAAATTTGCATCAGGAAATCAGCAACTGTAGCATGTTCTTCTCATATGAGTGTAGCTACATGTGACATTTTGCGGCCGAAGTCTCAAAACTTCGACTGATGTTGTTTTTTGACTAAAAAAGTGTATACAGAAATGCAAAATACGGTCAAATGTCTGGTTTGAGATTGTGCAAAGTCGAATGGAAAAAATAATGTGAAATACAGGAAGTAAAGATGTATTCTTATATGTAAATGAATTTTTTTAAACTTTATTTTGAATTTGAACTGTTTTTGTCAGCATCTATTGACATTCCTGTATTTTCTGCTGTAGGGATACCTAGACCCTGAGTATTACATGACAAATCAGGTGACCGAAAAAAGTGACGTTTATAGCTTTGGAGTGGTCATGCTAGAAATGATAACAGCAAGAATACCGATACAAAAAGGAAAGTACATAGTGAAAGAGATCAAAACAGCAATCGACAGAAGCAAAGATTTGTACAGCCTTCAGGAGCTAATCGACCCAGTTCTTCTTTCATCGACAACTCCTTTGGTTGGTCTTGAAAAATTTGTCGATTTGGCATTGAACTGCCTGCAAGACTCAGGAGTCGATAGGCCTACAATGGGAGAGTTGGTACAAGAAATAGAGAACATTGTGAAGTTGACTGGTATGAATCCTAGTGCTGAATATGGACCAGTGTCTTGGACGTACGACGGTGCAAGTGGAGGAGATGCTTGGAACACGTCCACTGATGATTCTCTTTTCCGGCATAGTGGGATCACTCCGCTTATAAGGACTCTCCCTCGGTAATTCTGAAACTTCGTTCCATGTAAGATCTGTTCTCCCTTTGTGTTACTAATAGACAGAATTATATACTGAAAATAGGATTTGTAAATGATGCAAATGTATTCTTTTGTCATTAGTCTCATTACCATTTTTGTAACCTTCTTCATGTCTTCTTTTTTCTTCACTTGATAAATCTATTGCTCTTCTTTCTAAGTTTTTTGAAGCAACAGAAATATTCTTTGGAATTGAAATTAAATTGTCTGCAATTTTGTTTTTGAAGTAACAGCTGGCCATAGACCTGATTAAACTCGACAACACAATGAAGGCCCCAATTGACTAACTCGAAGCAAATGCCTTCATAATCACGACCCGTAGCACCTGACCTTAAGTAGACTCATCCTCGAACTAATTCTTACTCAAAAATGACTTGATAATAGTTCACCAGAAATCACTTAAAAGTCTTGAACTTGTAATTAGCCGACTCTAACGTGGTCCTGATAGCTCAAAATCCGAAATAAATCTTTTGAAACAAAACCTTAATAATTATGACCAGAAATAACCTGATATGTAACCACTCATCCAAAACAACCTGAATCCTATCCGACTTGTACTTGAAATGACTCGATAATATCACACCCAGTATAACCCAACCCGTAAGGCCGTAACCCTAGTCAAACCTTTGTCCTATTATTCTGTTTACCATGCACATACTAGATGCAAATACTGATGCAATTCCCATCTTGGCTAATGTACGTCAAGTTTTTTATTTTTCGGACTTATACATAAGAACGAGGAGGTAGTACTCATGTCCTGGGTTCAAAACTTGTCGATGTCACTACCGATCCCATGGCTTTCTTAGTAACTGTCCTTGTTTTGAGTCCTCAACGTGTGACAATAATGATACAGTAGGGTGTATTACTGTATAAGACAGCAGCCTTTATTGAAAGGTTCAGAGTTCCAAGCCACATCAGCTAAGCAGTTGAGTACCTACCTTCATTATAATTTGTTGATTTCATTATTTTATTTTTCCACTTTTGAAATTTGTATACTCATAATCTGATGATTATTCTCTGACACCAATCTTAATCTTTCTATTTATATACTCCCTCCGATTTGGAGTGTTCTTCCCTTTTATCTAATATATGTGAGGAGTATTATATTGAAAGGGGAAGAACACTCAAAATAGGAGGGAGTATATATTGATTATTTATTTAAAATATCTAGTTTTGAAGTTCATGACTTCATGTGAAAGTGGTTTTTATTTTTTTATTTTAATAATTATTGTGTAAAACCGTCTTACCATATGTGTAAAACCGTCTTATTCTATGACTTGTGATATTATTTTTATTATTGAAATAGTCAAGATGAGCAAGAGGAGTCAATTTTCTAGAAACATGATGCAAAACTTTCTGCTAAGTGAAGGTTACACGCTATCAAACATCAACTTTTTCACATTAATTTAAAGGATGAAAATTCAATGTTTTGGGGACCCATATAATTAAATGTTCAACCATCTTATTATTTTATAAAAAATAATGATATAATCCATACCTTTTGTTGTTTTTTTGTGAGTAAGTAATGTATAATTTACATTTTATAAACGAAAAAACATTATAAGGTTGACCTTTGCAAATCAAAAAAGACTGCCTTGCATGGATTTTACTAACTTGGAAACTGTCGTAAAAAAGAGAGATTGTTTTAGGACCTGGTCTTAATGCTTTATGTGTGTTTTCATTAAATATATTTTAAGCTTTAGCAGAGCTCCTACCTAGGATTTCAAGTTTGGGGTAGCGAATATATAGCGGAGTTATTGAAGTAAATAATAAACTTCAAATATATCATTTTCGGGGTAGCGAAAATCGAGATTCAAAGCCCTGTTGGGAAATGAAGGTTTCTGGTTGTGGAATGATGAGACTAAAAATAATGCTATGTCTTGCTTTTATTTTGTTCCACTGTAAGCATTCAATAGCACAGACAAAGAGTCAAGATTGTAAGTAATTTCTAACATTATATATCCTCTTGCAGTTTTTGGTTGCTTTTTGATGTTATACAGAATTTCTGTAACATAAGTTAGTGCAAAAGTTCATGTAAAGCTTGTTTTTGAGCTTGTGTACCTTATCTTGTGATCTTTTGTAAGATCAGCATTATCATTATGAATAATTGAGTGTATAATGAACACAGATCCTGCTTTAATGGCGCTGACGACGGGGTGGAAGAATTTGCCTGAAGGCTGGACTGGTGGAGATCCTTGTGGTAATGGATGGGAAGGGGTTACTTGCACTAATTCTCGTATTACGGCCATGTAAGTTGTGGCTGTTATCGTCAATTCAATCTTACAATCGATTTTGAATGTTGGGTATTTTACATTACTGATTGTTGTGTTTCAGAACATTAGCAAGTATGGGTATGGTGGGACAGTTGACAGGAGATCTTGCATCTTTATCAAAACTGCAAATTCTGTAAGTTTCCAAGTTCGTTGGCTTATATTTTCGAATGCATACTTAATTTAGATATCTGCATTTTGCTTTATTCCATCGTAGTCCCGGTCATGGTGAATTTCTTAATCCGCTCTTTTATTTATGCAGTGATCTATCCTACAATAAAGGGCTTTCAGGTTCTCTTCCTCCGAATATTGGACAACTTTCTGAACTGACAACCTTGTAAGAAACCTTTATTCTACGAGAAACTTGACTAAATACACCTGCATCTTTAAATTATCTTCAAATTACTAAAGTACTCGCATTTATGAAAACATTTGGTATTAATAGTAATCTTTTGATTGTTCAAGCATTCTTGTCGGCTGTGGTTTTTCTGGGCGAATTCCTGACTCAATTGGAAATCTGCAGAAACTTGTATACCTGTAAGAATGCTGATCTTATTCTGATAGTTCTTTCAATGTCATTCCAGGATTCTTTTAATAGATCTTTACGGTTCACTCTCAGTACCGTTTTCCCTCCTGAAGGTTCCTTAATAATACTACTAATGATTTTATTTTATTTATTTATAGTTCTCTCAATGCAAACGGCTTCACTGGAGAAGTGCCAGCCACTATCGGAAACTTGAAAAAACTTTACTGGCTGGATTTGTCACAGAATCAGCTCTCTGGAAGCATCCCTGTTTCAAATGGAAACACACCTGGTCTCGATTTGTTAGTTAACACGAATCACTTGTATGTGTTACTCAGCTATATTGAGTTTGATTTTCGTAGCGTTCGTATGTCACTCAACAGTCTAACTAGTTTTAAACTTTTCAGTCATTTTGGAATGAACCAACTCTCTGGGACAATACCACCAAAGCTTTTTAGCTCAGACATGAGTCTGATACACGTGTAAGTGCAAGAAAACCTTACTACCGTAGCCTTATGCTTGTCCTGTTTGTTCTTTGCCCGCAGAGTTTCGAGCATAATATCTGGCCGTAAATTCAATTCGTTATAGTCTCCTTTATTTTCCTTGAAACTCCTTACTAATGCTATACTGCTATGTTTCTGAAATTGTCAGGCTTTTCGATAACAATAAACTCACTGGAAGCATTCCTTCAACTTTAGGGCTTGTCCAGACATTAGAGGCCATGTGAGTATGATAATAGGTAGATTACATCTATGTCTTGATGTTTCATTTTATTAACATTTATTCCATTTCAGTCGCTTTGATCGGAATTCACTCAGTGGGAGTCTTCCATCCAATCTCAACAACCTAACTGATATGAATGAGCTGTAAGTAGACTTACACACGAATATTTTGAACTTAAATCAACTTCATCCTCAGTATTTAAATTTGTTTGATTTCATCATCCCTAAGAGGGTTTTTATGTTGGTTTACGGCAGCATACTATCCAACAACGCGTTCACTGGCCCTGTGCCCGATCTGACAGGAATGGTCAATCTTAACAATGTGTAAGCGCCAACAGAAGCATTTGTTAGATCTTCAACATTTCAACAGCGTTTCTTCATGAGATGGTTAATATCGTACTTTGACATGAAATATTCTGATTTTCAGGGACTTGAGCAACAACAGTTTTTCAGGCACAGATGTTCCACAGTGGTTCTCTACCTTGCAGGCACTTACTACTCTGTATGCTGTTCACTTGCTGCTCTCTTCTTCACATTTTTTTCCGGGGCCAGTTGATGAGTGTTTTCATGTATATTGTTTCATTTTTTAAGTCTCTTTACTAACATAGTACCGACAGAATGATGGAGCAAACTGGACTTCAAGGAAAGCTTCCAGCGGAATTCTTCAGCATACCTCAGTTACAGACGGTGTAGGTGATCTAATCCGCAAAAGAAGTCATTTTTAAAAACCTGAACCATAACAAATGTTTTCATTTGTTTTGCAATCTGATGCTGTAAAGTAACATTGTTTTATCATTGACAGGGTATTGAGGAACAATAATCTTAATGAAAGTTTAGATTTTGGTACTAGCTTCAGCCAACAGCTACAACTTATCGATCTTCAAAACAACTCCATCAGTTCCCTTCCAAGGGCTCCAGGATACAATTTCACACTGTTGTGAGTACCGTAAATTTTACTCATATTTATGGCAAAGGTAACCTTGTGAGTTGCATTTTAGAATTTTGACGAGACCGTCTTATGCTGTATTCCTTTTCTGCAGGCTGGGTGATAACCCATATTGTAAGAATTCTTTGACAGCAATACCATACTGCAACAATCAGCAGGAACTTGATTCCACTTCCTCTTATTTAACCCCAGTATTTTGTGCTCTTCCTTCTTGTACCTCCGGAATGTCCTCCAGTCCTAATTGCAAATGTGCATATCCATACACCGGATTTTTCATCCTTAGAGTACCTTCCTTCTCGGCATTAGGAAATCCAATCTACTTCACACAACTTCAACAGTCTTTGTTACAAAGTTTCATCAACATGAGTCTTCCTGTGGATGCCGTCTCACTTAGTAGTGCCTCTACCGATTCATTTGGGTATCTGACGATGAAGCTACAGATCTTTCCAGCTGGACAAAATTATTTTAATAGGACAGGAGTCTTATCTCTCGGGTTTGTGCTCAGTAACCAGACATACAAGCCATCTCAGGACTTTGAACCCTATAATTTTCTTGCAGACGACTATACACACTTCGGAGGCATGTTCTGATAGCACCAACTCATTATCCTTTTTCTTAATCACATTATTAGCTTTATTCAGTTGTAATATTTTTCCGACATTTGGGAATTTTCAGGGGAATCAAAAAGTCACACAGGAGCAATTGTTGGGGTTGTTATAGGAAGTATCGTGCTACTTCTGCTGTTAGTATGTGCTGGCGGTTATGCATATATTCAAAAGAAGAGAGCAGAACAAGCAACAAAACAGGCCAATCCATTTGGTACTCAAGAATTTTCATTCAAATATGTTTTTACAGAATTTGAAAGTTCGATGGATTTACTAAGAGTACGTATGTTCCAAAACGCAGATGCCTGGGACTCACAAGGAGCTTATGGCGACATACCTCAGCTAAAAGGAGCCAAGTTTTTTACATTTGAAGAGTTGCGGAAATGTACCAACAACTTTTCAGAATACAACTGTGTTGGAGCTGGTGGCTATGGAAAGGTTGCTTTTGTTAATTTGCTTGAACTAAAGTACATGTGAAATTTTACATTTTCCAAATATTTGAAGCTTTAACTAAATGGATAGCGTAGCTGAAAAGCAAGTTGTTGAGATGCGGTACTATGACCTGGGTTTGACACCTATCAGCATCAAAACTATTCAATATCCATTATGTTATCGACTATGCTCAATATCCATTATTAATCATATGCAGGTTTACAAGGGTATCTTAGACAATGGACAGATCGTAGCTATCAAAAGATCTCAGGTTGGGTCTATGCAGGGTAGCCGCGAGTTCAAAAATGAGATAGAGCTTTTATCAAGGGTTCATCACAAAAATCTCGTGAAACTTGTAGGATTCTGCTATGATCAAGGAGAGCAAATGCTGGTGTATGAATATATAGCAAATGGCACAGTTCTCGACAGTCTTTCAGGTATTTTGATTACAGTATCAGCTTATTTTCAGATGCAGCCTCAAGAACTGAGGAGCATACTTAGTTTAGATTATACTGATGAATCATTTCATGTTAAACTTGATGTGTCATTGGCCCTGCAGGAACGTCAGGAGTTCAGTTAGACTGGATAAGAAGACTAATGGTGACGCTCGGCTCAGCCCGGGGTCTGCAATACCTGCATGAGCTAGCTGATCCACCGATAATACATAGAGATATTAAGTCTACTAACATCCTTCTTGACGACCGCTTAACTGCAAAAGTTGCTGACTTTGGACTCTCTAGGCTTTTTGGTGATGCTGACAAGGGTTATGTTACTACCCAAGTCAAAGGAACTATGGTTTGTACTTCACCTTCATACCTTCCTCATTTAAATGCCTTTTTGCTAGTTACTGAATTAATAAAAGTCGAAATAAATCGACTGTAACTGAACTGAGCATGCTGTCTTTTTTATACCCATGCAGGGATACTTGGACCCTGAATATTTCATGACAAATCAATTAACGGAGAAAAGCGACGTGTTCAGCTTTGGGGTAGTGATGCTAGAAATGGTGACAGCAAGAAGGCCTATACAACAAGGGAAATACATAGTCAAAGTAGTAAAGACCGCAATGGATAGAGAAAAAAACATGTATGCCCTTCATGAAGTAATGGACCCAATGCTATTACCATCATCTACAACTCAACTGGTTGGTTTTGAGAAATATATGGATGTAGCCTTAAAATGTGCAGAGGATTCAGGTATCGACAGGCCGACAATGGGTGAAGTAGTGAAAGAAATCGAGACAATTTTGAAACAAGCTGGTATGAACCCGAATGCTGATTCTATGCCGGTGTCACAGAGTTACGAAGGAGCCGATGGCGGGAATCCTCATCATCCTTACAATGATGATTCTCTTTTGCAATATGGTACGAATGTTCCCCTTACAAAGGTTGTGACTGTATGATAGAATCTTGAAAGAAAATGAGTGTGTAAATAGGTGTATGATGGACTGATGGTCTTGTATTTTTTTGTCACTTGAGGCTTTGAGGTAGTTAATAGACAGAAATCGATACAGTTCTTTAGAATAGTTACAGTTTTTGGTCTCATTCATTTGAATTGTTGCACTTCTCAATCTCATGGTATTATATGTAGCTAAGTTGCATGAACGATTTTTAAAGGTTTTCGAGTTTACGGTGACCTGATATTTATTAACCCTATACCAAAACAGAATATTGTTAGCAAATCAAATCATCAATCATCCTCCCAATCAACCCCTACAATCAAGGGATCTTAATTATGTTCACATTGCAAATACAGGAAGTATATTATTGTAATTATAGCAATCATTCTTGCTGTCTTAAGCATTGTAAAAATACTATATATATGTAGCTCATTTCATCAGTAAATATATAGAAATTATAACATTCACTTACCTTCCGCGCCACCTCCCTCCACCCCATCCACTACTACTAGACCTCCCACCAAACCACCCATCACTATTGTCTACTCTCGTCGCACCACTAATCCCCACCAACAAACTACAACAACCACACCCCCACCCTCGGACACAAATACTAACCCAACCACCTCCAACACGGCCACTCCATCTCCCTCCGCTGCCACCATCCCAACTCATGATCAGCCAACCCAAAACTGTCCGCCTCCCAAAACTGTCACTACCCGCCTCGACAACAACATTCGTAGACCCAACCCAAAATACGCTAAAGTAGCTACCCTTAATCCATCTCCTGATAATCTCCCTAACACCGTAAAACAAGCCCTCATACTTCCCCAATGGCGCCAGGCAATGAACGAAGAATACCAAGCGCTTGAGCGAAACCGTACATGGACCCTTGTTCCTCGTTCCCAATCGCAAAATGTCATTGGCTGTAAATGGGTATTTCGAAATAAATACAACCCGGATGGCACCCTCAAACAACACAAGGCCCGCCTTGTTGCAAAGGGTTTTCATCAACGCCCAGGTATTGATTACACTGAAACATTTAGTCCCGTTATAAAACCAACTACTGTTCGGCTTATTTTATCTCTAGCTGTTACACAATCATGGCCTCTTCGTCAACAGGATGTCAACAATGCCTTCCTCCAAGGAACCTTGACCGAGAATGTCTTCCTAATTCAACCACCCGGCTTTGTTGATCAAGCAAAACCAGATTATGTCTGTAAACTCAATAAAGCAATCTATGGACTAAAACAAGCTCCTCGAGCTTGGTACACCGAATTAAAAACCACCTAATTACTCAGGGATTTAAACAATCAATTTCTGACTCCTCTTTATTCACTTTACAAACCAGAATCACTTGTATTTACATGTTAGTTTACGTTGATGACATAATCATCACCGGACCAAATCCAGCGCATCTACAAACGTTTATCTCAGCATTATCTAAGCGTTTTTCCTTAAAAGACCTTGGACCACTATCATACTTTCTAGGCATAGAAGTAATACCAAATGCACAAGGTCTACACCTAAACCAATCTAAATACATTCACGATCTTCTCACCAAATACAACATGATTGACGCTAAACCAAATACAACACCTATGGCCACTTTCCCATCACTAACACGCGAAGATCATCTACCTATTCACGACCAAGCAACTTATCGCGCAATAGTCGGAAGCTTACAATATCTATCTCTAACTAGACTAGACATTGCCTTCGCTATCAACCGCCTAGCTCAATTTCTTCATCACCCCACCGCTACTCACTGGACCGCCTTGAAACGTCTCCTTCGCTACTTGCAAGGAACACAAACCTTCGACATTCAATTTTATCGCAATTCGCCATTATGCCTTCATGCCTTTTGTGACGCTGATCATGCAGGTGACAAAGACAACTACATCTCCACAACAGGCTACGTTATTTACCTAGGCCGCAATCCTATTTCCTGGTCTTCTAAGAAGCAAAAGGGCATAGCACTTTCAACAACTGAAGCCGAATTCCGGGCTGTAGCTTCCGTTACGACTGAAACACTTTGGCTACGCAATCTTCTCACCGAGCTTCACATCAACGTCACCAAACCACCAGCCATTTACTGTGACAACATCTCCGCCACGCTCTATGCCAAAAACCCATTCTTTCACTCACGAATGAAACACATGGCTCTTTCCTTTCACTTCGTCAAAGAACAACTTCAACTCGGACAAATTCGCATTCAGCACGTCGCTAGCAAAGATCAACTCGCTGACATTCTCACTAAACCACTGCACAAGACTTCATATCATGACCTACGAACCAAGATTGGACTCATGCCTCGGACGTCCATCTTGCGGGGGCGTATTAACCCTATACCAAAACAGAATATTGTTAGCAAATCAAATCATCAATCATCCTCCCAATCAACCCCTACAATCAAGGGATCTTAATTATGTTCACATTGCAAATACAGGAAGTATATTATTGTAATTATAGCAATCATTCTTGCTGTCTTAAGCATTATAAAAATACTTTATATATGTAGCTCATTTCATCAGTAAATATATAGAAATTATAACATTCACTTACCTTGTCTTATAATATCAAGGTGATATTAACCGCATTTTGCAAAAGTATACCATAATAACAAATACTAGTATACTACGGTCGTTACCAAAACTATTAATCGTATCCTTCTTCCTCGGAATACATTATAACCATATGACTTCACCAAAAAAGTAACCATATGACGTATGACTCCTTACAATTATACACTTTAATTCCTTGCATTCTAAAACTTTTGTAAAAGGTAAAAAGAGGGTTCTCCGAGTTTGCTCTATTCAATATCTCTCAAAACATGATCATATATCATGTATACCGAGTTACTCATATGATGATTCTTCTGTAAGGAATTTAATGGTATATTTTGTATAGTTTTTGGATTAAAATATTTTTGTAAAAGTTATCAGGATTAGTGATATGACGGTGTCGAGTGGAAGAGCGCTTTTGCACAACCCTCAAACCAATTAAGCTATCCTTTCAAGAAACACGCAAATTATTGGACCCAATCACATCCACATCATGAATGTTTGAAAGTCAAAAGGATTACTTAAAAAAAAACGAAGCGTTATATATAAAAACAATTGGGGAGTAATACCATGTGTAGATTCAAATTAATATTCAACTTACAAATTCCAATTCAACTTACAAGTTCTAATTAAGACATCTGTAAGTCTTAAGCGATTTTAAAATTATTCTTATATACAATGGTCTTAAGAGATTACAATTGGTCTCACTGAAGACGGACATAATTATCTTCAATAAAGACGGGTCGGTCCCCTATTATAAGGATATACCTCTTTTCAATGAGAATTTGTAAAGTGATTAATAGGTCGTGGGTTCGAATCTCCATTCGATTATAGTAAGCAATCCTTTGAAAACTAAAAAAACAACATTATCCTCTTTTGTCCTCACATATCTGCAACTCTGCAGCATATCATTCATTCAAACACAACCAACATTTCCTGCAATTTTATTCAATTTCTGACACAATCTTCCCTCATAAACTCCCAATTTTCCCAACTTGGTATCGCTAAAATCATGGTTATCCCCTAAAATTAGGGTTAATTTTAGTTTGTGATGGTTCTCTCAGTGTTCATTAGTCTTAATTTGATTAATTAGGCACTATGTGACTTTCGTGTTACTAAAATGTTTACTAAAATTCTAATCATTCTACTAAAACCCAGATGATTTTCTAGAAAACCTTTTAATTTTTTTGCAAATTAGATAGAGATAAATATGATCACAGTGGCTTGTGCTGTTGTTATTGTATCTGGGAAATCCAAGAAATCTCAACCACAACCCTCTAAGGTATACTATTTTATCCTCCCTACGTCCCGAATCCCGATCATTTGTTTACTTTTTTTTTAAGTTGTTGTGAGTTGTGACGAGTATTTTAATCAAATGTAAACAAATGATTGAGACTGAGGAATTGTTTGCCTTATTGTTTTGAAGTACACATTTTGATCAACGTTATGTCATGCTTAAGACGGGTATTATCCGTCTTAAGCTTAAGACGGGTCAAATACTACCACATGGTGGTAATAAAGACACAATTTTTGGTATTTCCTAGGCGACAAGTTGGACGGTCTGCCGGTCTGGTATGTATTTGACCCGTCTTAAGCTTAAGACGGATAGTGCCCGTCTTAAACAAGAATTTGTGTTTGATCAATGCATATGTATGTCTGTGCTCTGATTAATTGTGATATGTGATTGTCATTTTTTTAATGGTTGATGGCGATATTAGAGGAGTATATTATATTTCTGATGAAACAATGTTGTTGGATTTGATATTTTTAGTTGATGGTGGATTAGACCAACTATGCATGATCGGAAATTGATGTTTAGAAGGTTGATTGAGTCAATGGAGATTAATCGCGTAGGGTTTCTGGCATATATGATGGAAATGTAGAAAGATACAAAGAAGAGAAGTTAGTGATGTATGTCTGTGCTCTGATTAATTGAGTCAATGGAGATTAATCGCTTGGATTAGGGTGATTGTCGGAGGGTAATGTAGAAAGATGCAAAGAAGAGAAGTTAGTGATGGTGGTGGATGGACATATATGATGGAAATCAGTGGTCTTGCTTCAGACGGGCCATTTTGGTCTGAAGCAATAAGACGGGATTTTGTAACCATTTTACAGCCAAATGTGACCACTATTGAAAAACAAGTTACCATAAGCTGTGACATTGTGGTCACATATGCCCGTCTGAAACTTCAGACGAAAAGTGGCCGTTTGAAACAAGAATTTGTGGATGGAAATAAGCTAATAAGTATCCAATTAAGGTGGTAATAGTTACCGAGCTCTCCCTAAGGTGTGATTAAGCCCTCATGTGGGAGTAATAATTTCCTCCACCTCCACCTCCACCTCCACCTGCTCATTCTTCCTGGGGTGTGTATTAGCATAGGAACATGACTTAACATTACGAAGTACGAATTGATGAGATTTGATATATTCAACTTTGTTGTACCATCCCAATCTATGATTTTGGGAGCCAACATCTGTGAGAAATGAAACCGTATTTACTGTCGTTGCTCTTTAGGATCAACAAAGAGGTCTTTCCCCTGGTTTATTACTTGAGCACATTGAGTAGACTGGGACAGGGTTGTAGAGTTGCCTAATGCGTAGATCATAGTACTCCTCGATACAAAAATGTTAGTCATCATTCGATATGCACTTTGTAGTTTGTACATATGTCTAGCCAATGTATAGATTTTAATCATATGGCAGGGTAGGATTATGGATAGATAATATGCATATGTATGAATTATGATTGATTAAGCTTGCTTTTTCACTTTGGCGTCAGACGAGCAATGTGAAATGTGAGGAAAGGAGTCTTTCCATGAACAAGGGATAGGATAGAAAATGATTTATAAAACTCTTAAGAGAAGAGTCTAAGATATTGAGCGAGTAGGAGGAGTTGACTCCTTTCCTAATGAAAAGAAAGAAGTGCATGGTAATATCTTTTAACAGATTCACCAATACTCATTTTGTTATACAGTTTTAGCACAGATTTTCGGAAGCCAGCGTAAGGTCGCGAAGATATGATACCCTTTAGCATCCCATTATTGCAATACTGCAATTTATACCGTAAAAACTCATAGTTCAACCGCAGAACAGATGTGTTAGTACTTATATTGTTATCAACGTGACTTTATCTCTATATTGCTCTTTACCCATGTGGATTCATTTAGTTTCCTGTTTCTTTTCTTACAGATTTTCAATATAAATTATTACATTCCCTTGTAGGACTCTGAGCAGGCTCCCCTTAGGATCACCACGAATGTCAAACAGAATTTGCAGTTTTTGAAGCTGTGGAAGGTATTCACTGTTTAGAAGTACTTTTTCTTTTGCTTTCAATAATAATTCATTGAATCATTTCTTGTTTTGCGTGATTTAACTTACTGTTGTAGGAGTACCAAACAAGGAGTTCCGGCACTCCCAAGCCGGCTACGAGCTATCGCCGAAAGAAAGTGGATAAAGAGGATCTTCCTCAAGATTCCGACCTCTATAAGGATCCAACTTTGTCTCTTTATTAGTAAATATCTTCCCTTATCCATGCTTTACCCAATGTTAAACTTGCATTATTAGTCTGAGTCACTGGATTGAGTTATGTTTGTTCGGAATTCTAATGCAGTACAAATCAGGATATTGATAATGCAGTTCCTGTCTTACTTGTTGATGGGTATAATGTCTGCGGTTACTGGATAAAGCTGAAGAAACATTTCATGAATGGGCGACTTGATATAGCCCGGCAAAAGTTGATTGATGAACTTGTACAATTCAGCTTGGTAAGAGGTTTGTGCTTTGCTCCTCATCAATTATGAAAATGAAAAGTTTGTATTTTCACATCAGATAGTAGATTAACATGGGTCAATACATTAAAAAAAGAGTGTGAAAGTTTTCGTATTGGATTGTCATTACCTTTAGGTTACTTGTTTACCACGTATTGTTCTGGATACTCTGGAATATCAAATTCATTGGAAACCAAATTGTCATTCCTGAAAGTTGGTTGAATCATATTTTTTGTAATCTAGTGAACGGTGCTTCAATGGAAATTAAATTTAAAATTTGTCATGATAACTACTCCCATAGTTCTGCATATATTGATGTTTCACGCTGTAGTTACTTAGTTACATCTATTGGCGTGGGGGTTTCAGACAGTTGCTGGTTTGATTAAAAAAATTCAAATCTTACAGAAGTAAAGGTGGTGATTGTTTTTGATGCACTGATGTCTGGACTACCTACCCACAAAGAAACATTTACTGGGTATGTGCCTCAAATGCTAAGATGGTTTTGCTCGTTTGACGAATGTGATGTGGCATGTTTGATTATCTACTTCATGGGAAATTTTTATTTTTTTTCCTTTTTCACGTTTTATTTATCCAAACACTACTGCTATATTATCCCTTAAAAATTGCTGCAGATACAGTAAACTAGAAAAGAATATCAGTTAAAGTCTATATTGTTTGATCACCAAAGTTGAACTGGGGCAAAATAATTGAAACGGAGGGAGTAAAGGGATGTAACAATGAGATGAGTGATATGGTGAACCCAGAAGACCAATAATTTATCTTCACACCTGGCGACAATTCTAGCTGGTAGAATTCATAGAGAATGGTAAATGGAATTAATAAGCTTAGGAAGTAAGGAAAACAGGAAGAGCGTTAAACATAATTTCACCGAACAAGTGAAGGAACGGATGTACTAGGCTTGAGAAAAGTTTATGTTGAAGTCATCTTGCTCTGGTTATATCCTATTACAGCCTTTGAGTTGCGTTTTACCTTGCAATAACATTGTCAACTTTTCTCTAGAAAGAACAATGTCAAAATTTTAGTTACATATGTTTAGCCAGCTTATTTGTGTCGCAGTGTGGACATTGTTTTTTCTGGAGAATCATGTGCAGATTCATGGATAGAAAAGGAGGTATATTAATTTTTTTTTTTATTTCGAAAGATTTGTTGAAAATTCTGTCATGAGGCCCAATAATACTGTTCAGTATCGTCGTACAAGGAACTCGGCACATTGAGTAATGTCGTCTTACAATGAATACTAGGAACTTCATGTTTCGAGATCAGAAGTTCAAGGTAGTGTTTGAAAAGAAAAAGTATTTAATTTAAGCAAAATAGAGGTGAAGAGAACTTACTTTTATGTTCTATTAGTTCCTTTTGCCGTTAAATATCCAACACATTATTGTCATACCCCTGGCTTAAGTTTGTGTGTTATTGCCGCTTTCTTATCACAAGAACAGGTTGTGGCATTGAGGGATGATGGCTGCCCGAAGGTTTGGGTGGTGACATCTGATCACTGCCAACAACAAGCTGCTTATGGAGCGGTATGCGTTCCCCTTCAATTGAGAGAAATATCATGTTATGTCATTTTATCTTTTCTAAACGAAGGTTGTGCTTGAAAATCTGTCATTCCTTTCAAGTCCACCAACCAGAGAGTTGCAAAAACTGCTTGTCTGGCTGGTTACGCAGCCCTGTACAAAATTGTGTTTCATGCTGTTTTGTGTCTGAAATAAATGCTTTGTACCTTTCAAAGAGTTCAATGGTTTGAGAATTGTATGTGTTGTAGAATATTTTATTGTGTACTTTCTGTACACTCAAGGGTTTTTATGAGCTTGACTTGTGACTTTAGCTTGGTTGTTGAGCTCTTTGCCAAATTGAGCTCAATTTTTATTCGCTGTGATGATGGGTTGATTCCG
Source organism: Heliosperma pusillum (assembly GCA_022085475.1). Taxonomy (NCBI): domain Eukaryota; kingdom Viridiplantae; phylum Streptophyta; class Magnoliopsida; order Caryophyllales; family Caryophyllaceae; genus Heliosperma; species Heliosperma pusillum. Next base: position 36,497 of record JAIUZE010003311.1, on the reverse strand, counting down.
GGTGTTAAAATCACAAATAAAAATTGATTTGATAAAAGTGACTTAGACTTATTATAAGCTCTAAGGACCTTCTCTGAGTTCTATCTGCACAACCAGGAGGTTTCTAGAGCTGAAATCAAGTCACGTCCTACAGGAATATATCGTAAAGCCTCTTATTCAAGGTGAAGCCATTTCATTGAAGAGCTTTATACTATCAGCTAACGGTTTGCCGTTCTTGGCTGAAAAGTCATTAAGCGTTTTTCGCAGACTTGGCCATTAAGGAAGAATATAAACTGTGATGCGCACAAGCAATTGAATATGTCATTTCTTGTAGCTTGAATTACTGTCGGCTGATGCAAACTATAATACTTTTTGCTCCAGGGAGCTTTTATTTGGAGCAGCAAGGCACTAGTTACTGAGGTAAGCTATCTAAGCAATGATCTTTAGATACTAAGCATCCTTTATTATTTACTCTACGTTTTTATGACAATCGTTAGTTGTCACAGATCAAATTTAGAATTTTTCATCTTTACATGTTCAAATTATCTATTAGGGAAAATCTCAATCGTTATTTTAACTTTAATATTACATTATATTAAAAAAAAAGAAGTCAGTTTAAAGTTTGAACCATTTATGATGTGTCTCCTAACTTTGCTCTCAAATATACATTGTTTTGATGTGCTATCCTTTAATGGCTTGCAGATTAAGGCTACAAAGAAGGAAATGGAGAGGATGCTTCAAGAACAAAGGTTTGTCACTTGTACAACGGATTCACTATCTCCCTAAATTAACCTTTGACTTGACTTCAAACAAATACATGTTATTTGAACTCAAAAAATGTTTACCTATTTGCTTGCATTTCAGGTTATATAGACATACGAATCTAGAATCTCATTCGGAGTCAATTTAACTGTCACACGTGTTATAAGAGTCTTAACTGGGTATTTTCCGTATATCAGATATACCAACAGATTCACTATCTCCCTCAATTAACCTTTGACTGACTTCAAACAAATTCGTGTGATTGGAGCTCAAGGTTATATAGACATACAAATCTAGAATCACATTCGGAGTCAATATAACTGTCATAAATCATAAGTGTCATAAGAGTCTTAACTGGGTATTTTCGGTATAATATATATACCAATGTTGTGACTTGTGGTATCTATCAGGGTATATATCTTTGTGGCTTTTTGACAGTTATGTTTCCCCGCTCTTTGAAATTTGTTGAATTATTTAAAAAAAAAACTAATAACGTACTCCCACCTTCCAGTTCATTTGTTTACCGTTTTCTGGCACGAAGACCAAGGAAGCAGGAGACCAAATGTGGGTATCGAATTTGGATGACTCTTGAACCAATACTTTTATGCAAGTGTTATACATTAAAAGCATTTTCAGAATAGAAAGCAAGCAAATTGACTAATACAGAGAATGAGATCCGAGAAAAACAAAGTGGAAAAGAACTTTCTTGTGTAGTGTTTGACATGGTGTAATGGATTTCGCGTTTCAATTCAATAACACTATCTTTTTTGTCGCCGGTGGACCAAATTACCCCTTCCTTTAATTCTTTACACCTCCCACCCACGCTCCTCATTTGAACCCCTCTACTTATTCCTCTTACCTCCCATCCTATCTTAATCTCCTTCTTTTAACATCAAAGACAACAATCTGCATCTACGAAAACATCATCATCTAGAGAATCAATGTAAACACTCTCTTTGGTGTTCGATTATTATAGTTTCATTAGTGTAGTTAGTAATTAGTTTTTCTAAAATCAGTAGAATGGTGTAATTTACTACCATTTAGTTATAAAATTCCTCAATTATACCTCTTTTAGTAATGTTGGGAAGTAACACCAACATTGTTTAAGACTTATTACTAGTAACTTGTAGAGTCTTTATGTTTTATGTTACTAATATTTATACTCTAGTTGTTTATGTTTTTAGTAGTAAATATTAGGAGTTATTTGTTTATAAGTCAAAGACTCTTAAAGTGGCTATGTAGGTAAGTTAGGACTATGGACATTATAAATAGATGTCATTAGTCATGTTGGATAGATGTGAGTGAATGCTTAATATTCGGAGTTAAGCATAGATTGAAATATTGGCTAGTAGCTAAGTGTTGGAAGATTGAGATTGTATTATTGTTAGTGTTGAATAATAATATAAGTTGGGTTGTGGTTAAGTCCATAACAAAAATATTGTGTCTTTTGTCTTTATATTATTTGTACCAAAAACCCGAACAAGTAACGTTTTTGAATATTTTGGTTATTGCTCCAAAGATTTGATTTCATATAAATTTTTTGCGTTAAATACCTTCCGATGTACAAATCAAAACCTAAGAATGCAATTTGATTACATTGAAATTTCTCATAGATGTTAGAATAGGGGCAAAGTAGTTGAAGGTGTTGACGGGATTACGGTTTTGGAACAGTGGCATCTTCTCCCTTTTCGTGTGCGATTCACTTAGTTCTGAGGCCAAGGCGGCGCGAAAAACAAAACCGCCAGGGTATGCTCGTGCACCACAGACTAAGCGTGGATGTATGGTGTATGGAGAATTGTGGGTGGAGCCGTGGAGACATTTGGAAGGGTGGGGAAAGCTGGAGGCAGGGATTTGTATTCAATGTGGTATAGGGAACTCAAATTGAGGACATGAGAAAGGGTATGATATTTTTGTAGATAAGATTACTCGTGATAGTTTGAGAGCATAATTTTCCATCTCTCAGTTTGTAAATGGGCGTCACCTTCGGGTGTCTTTGGCGTTACTTGGTGTCTTTTTGTATCTAGGCACCAGCCCCATGGCGTCTTTTTGTAGATGGACGGCACCTCTATTTTATCCTTTTGTACATTGTAACCCCTTGATGTCCCTTAATTATTTAAATTTTCGTCTTACTTTATAAAAAAACATTGTGGGGTTGAAGTCGAAAGAGAGTGGATATTGAGGGGTGGCTTTGTTGGGGTATTAGTGTTAGTTGGGTTGTCGAGATTAAGGTTTTGAGGGTGTTGCTGTGTTGGTGTGTTGGTGTGGTGCCGTGGTGGGAGTTGATGTGAGAAAAACGAAAGGTCACAGAACAAGGGTGATACTGCACTACTGCATGGATGGAGCGATTAATTAGGAGATGGGTAAAAACGAGAGTGTAAGTAGGAAGGCATTAAAGTAAAAGGTTGTAGTTAGAATTCGAGAATGACAGGCTGACAGTTATGCTTGGAATTTGGTACGAGTATGGCCAAATCCAACAACTTTCTATCTTCCAGATTCTGGTTAGGGTTCGAGAATGATAATGTTTTTATCTTCCAGATTCTTGTAACTTTATTCTTCGTACAGCTTAGCAGAGAAACAGTTCACTTCAAAAGTAATTCACGAAGTAGCTTCACAGCAGATTCTTTGAAACAGCATTTTCAATCAGAATTTTACTATATCAATGCGGAGTAATGCCTTTTGACAATGCACCCTTCTGATTAGAGTTCTCTTTTGTGATACAGAACTCAATTGACATGTTCTTTTTATGTCTTTTATGATTGAAGTTTTCTGGATGTTCAAGGTTGGTGTTTTTTCGTAAATTTAACCTCTCAGTTTTCTGCTACGTCTCGCTTAAGGTCTAGTTGCTTTAAGTGGCATTTATTAAAACATTTTTATAGTCTTTAATTGCTTTTTTTCAAGGTCCAAGTAACATCTAATGCCTCGAGAAATTCTTATGTTACTTTCCAGATCAACTTCGATGCAAGGAAAGCTGCTGAAGCACAATCTTGACACAGAAGTTGTGGATGCTTTGAAAGACTTGAAAATGAAATTATCGCAAAATGACCCCTAGTAGCTGTAAGTTTTCTGGACACTTTATCGCTCCTATTCTGTTACATGTCCGACTGAATCTTTCAAATCTTGAACATACTTCACCTCACTCAGTCTTTCAAATATGCAGTCTAAATCTCTTGATTTATACGTAGTAGTAACTATGATTTACATTTTCCTGGCTATTGGCAACAGGGATCAATGTAACAGCGGCATAATTCCAAGCTGTCAGTGGAAGTACGGCAGCAGATGATCAAAATGTACTGTTTTTTAATGAACCGAAATCAGCTCCCCACCTTCCGCATCATAAGGCGTTGCACATTTGTAACTAGTCTCGTATATTTAGGGCTCGCTAGGGTTTGGATAATTGTTACGGGGTGTGGGTGGTGATTAATCATTCTCGCACGAGAGTAATAATAATACTCCTACCTTGCCTTCATTTTCGCTTAACTGTTATCGATTCCAAGCAAGCCCTTAGTAGCTACTAATGTCTGTGATTGTAGTAATTGTTCTTTCGAAATTGATTGTGTTGCTCAATTTCAACAAAGTAATGTCCATTTAATTATATTATATATTTTGCGTTCGTGATGCAACTATATGTAGAACTACACAATTTGTATATTTTATTGTAGTTATGTTATACTGTTATTAACTTATTACTGTGTTGTCAAAAAAAAACCTATTACTATATATCTTCACAAATTCTCATTTGTGACGAACACTATCCGTCGCAAGCTTAAGACGGATACCATATTCTCTCACAAAATACCCATCAAGGGTGAGTGGAGAAGCACATGGGGGGTGCCCACCTTGTCCCCTCTACCCATTTCCTCTCACAAAATACCCGTCGCAAGATCCGATCCGTCGCAAGCAAAACCTACTAATATATCTTTGGCCTTTTTCCTAGCTTGCACTTGCCATGTGTTGCCCTCTACAAAATCCACGAAACAGGAAACGGGGTTGTAGAATTTAACCGCGCTTTGAGAAAGAGGGGATAAGTAAACTAGAGTTACAGGCTTACAGCTACTGTGACCATTTTTGGAAAAAAGAAAAAAAAAAAGTTATCATGAGTTTACATTGTGGTTACATTTGATTAGAAAATGGTTACAAAGTCTCGTCTTATTGTTCAGATAGAATCGCCTATTTAAAATGCTAAATCATGAGTGGCATGTGTGTCACACCGTTGATGCTCAAGGATAAATAACTAGCTAAATTGTATTTTTTATTTTTTATTTTTTATTTTTTTAGACAACGCTAAACTGTATAGTTGATTGCATGTAGTGTAGTATACGAATCAAGTTCTAAAAACATCCTGTGAAAGAAAACTATTCCATAGAAGTATCTACACTTTTATTTACTTGCACTTGCATAGTATTATTGTTACTTGTAGTTGTTTATGTTACCTCGATCTTTAAATACACACGAGTTAAACATGGACAAATCCTAAGAAAAAAATGCCTTTTATAAGAGTTAATTTCCTATAACCTAATCTAATTACACTGTCATTCTGATTAGGTTAACAATTGCATCCTCTACTTTTATTTTCATTATGATTCTTTGTAAGAGGAACGAGGAGGGTGGTTATTAACTTATTATATGTACGAGTTTGATATAGTGCAAATTTACGTGACTGTGAGTTCGTAGTATGCACTACGGATGCAGTGCACAATGTAATTAAGAGTTAGTTTGCTTAGGCAGAGACGAGTATTAGATGAAAAGGTAATGAAAAATTCAATGTGAAAAAAGTAAATTTGTATACTAATAAATTTGTTGGATTTATGCTTTGAATCGGTTTAGTTGCCACTTCGAGTGACAATGCGGGGGTCTCGATGTCCGGTCAGCGAGTCGGGGTCCAGGGGTGAAACGCCCTGGTGGGGGCTTAGGGGCAACTCCCCCGAAACCTAAACGGTATTTGTTGATCTGTTTGAGTTATGAATCTGCTTTCGGCCTATGGTCTGTTGGTCTTTCTAGTTTTTGTGTATTAGGTCATAGAGAGTAGTATATAAACTTTTTAAGTCTAACCTGTATATCATAACATTCTGGATCTGGATGTGCATCTGAAAACTCTGTAAAACTCTCAACTCCTCAACATTAATAAAACTCTTTCCCCTTCTGCCCTGTAGACGTAGCAGCTAACACACCGTTAGTGAACCACATAAATTTTATACTTTATTGTTTTTATTGTTCGTTATTTGTCTTTTCTCGTTTCTGTTATTAGAGTATTAAATTCCATTTTATTTCCATCTCAACTAGAAATGTAATAATTATTTTGTCATTGAATGAAGTAGCAAGAATAATAAGATCCTACATTATGGGATATTCATATATAGATGGACAAAAAGAGAAGCATACATTATAAGTGATATTATTATTATTATTATTATTATTATTATGGTATTACACACATGACATACACATGAATGGACCCAATGTAGTTCCATTATTTTTCACGGACATTTAGTTTATAAATTGGATTCTTGCTTTAAAAACAAAATGTTATCTTATTAATACTTAACATGATTAACAAGAGTCAACTTCTAGGACACGCATCACGGGATTCCTGCTTCCTTCTTTAATGTTGCCAAAGTTGTTCAATTACCTTGGGACCAACTCTTCTCTTTTTTTTTTGGTCATGTACCACTATAGGCAACGGCGGGGGCGAAAATTTTTAGTAGGGTCGAACGACTAGTTTTATAAGTTACATTTTAAAAAAATTCGAAAATTTTAACTAAAACTTCAAAATTTCATCCGCCAAGAGGGCGACCGCCCCTGCTAGCCCCCCTAGATCCACCACTGACTATAGGTTATCAAAATTGCTTAATTAAATCGGCTTTTTTTAACGTGTGCCCACGTTAATTAGCTTAATAATATGAAAAGAATTACAAGATATTCTCATTAATGTAGTTCTTGTTGTCACCTAAATAATTGAAATATTCTCGGCGTTGCAGTTATTTGTTTATCTTTATCATTTGACACAAAAATTTGAATTTGGAAGAGGAGAATATTTGTAGTTTTAGTTAATGAATGACAAGTGGATGATAATAGTACTGTTTGATTATTAAGTTATCTATAAATAATCTTTATAATATAGAATAGGAAACAAAATGAATGAAACAGCCTTAAAAATGAAATAGGTAAATAAATAATCGTGACAGAATGCGTAATTTATATTGTCTTATTAAGAGTGATTTAAATGACATTTTTTATTAAGTTAGTTGACTTTTCTAACTAGACTAGTTTTAAGCCCGTGCAAAATTGCACGGAGATGTTTTTATGAAAAATAATAAAGATATTATTAATAAAATATACATGGTATAATTGAGCGAAATTTATGGAATTAGGCAAATATATTTTACAAACAATAATTCTCATGTAAGGCGCTTTGACAATAAATTAGTAGTTTATGGAATTAGCCAAATATATTTTCTATATAAGTTATTTTCCTCGTTTTTTTCATTTTTTTGAGTCATTTTGTTTTTGGATATTAGTAGTCTAAACAATACTGATGTATATTTTAAATATAAAAAATGTATTATATATTTAGGCACATACTTTTGTAATTTTTTTCGTTTCAAGTCATTTAATAGTTAATTACATTTTTGTATTTTTTGGACACATCAATGCAATTTAATATATACTTAAATTTTTATAAAGTTGGATGTTTATTTGGAAAATTTGTATGTCAATAATGTTCATCATAGTCTTCAAATGCACATGAATGAATTAAAACTGGAACTGTGTCGAAAGTGGTCCCTATTACTTTATAGAAACTACTGACAAATTTTTTATGTATTCTGTTTGACATAATTATGTTAACAAAATAATTTTTTTCTTGGTATAATACGTTTGATCTTTTAAAATAAATTTAGCGTAAAATCAATTCGAAAAATTATTATCGATGTCTTGAAATGCAGAAAAATTGCAGTATAATAATAATAATAATTTGATTTCCATAAATTAAAAAAATGTAAATAAAAGAAATTCGTATGCATCATAATTCTTGAATACGGAGTAAGACGTTGATTTAAGATTAATTTAAACTTGATTTCAACAATAGTGGTGGGGTATATGTGATAAAAGATTTAAAAAACAAAATGAATTGATGATGTGGCTTAATGAGCAGGCTTGAATTGTTTGGATTTTAAATATAACTAGTTTTCAACCCGTGCAAAATTGCACGGGGATGTTGTACATAATAATGTAAACGGTAAGGAAAAACGTGTTACGATATTCAATGAGCATACATATTTATATAAATAAGTCAAAAAAAACATAATTTAAGTTACAGATATTCAAATATTTCATGATATACAACATTAGTTGTTGTATTGGATATACTCTTATTACTATCAAAAATAAGAAGTTTCAAGCCCGCTTTTCTTGTAACTCTAGAAATTGCAACATAAAGCTGACCATGACTAAATACCGGTCTTGGAAGGAATATGCTCACCTGGGACAAAGATTGACCTTGACTTTTATTTATTGTCATTGCAAAGCACACGGCTATGGGGAATTGCCTCCTACTAAAGCGTACTGGAAATTTGCTTGAGTCCGAAGGAGTAAGTGTTATTCGAGCGATGTAAACTATATCACCTTTCCGACTACCAGTTAAAACCGTACACCTAATAACACGCGTTCCCAAAGCTGTCACAATCAATCTCGTGCCATTACATAACCCACGTGATTGGTCAATGTTCCTAAGAAGCATTACCATAGCACCAATCTTCAAACGCAACTGATGATTAGGGAGACCGGAGCATTTAATACTATTAAGAAATTCAGTGGAATGAAGATCACGCTCACCAATAGAGGTGTCGTCTTTGCTAACTTCATCAGAGCTTAGATATATTCTTTCATCCTTGTCAATAAGCGATAAAACATAATCGTTTACCTCATCAACAATCTCGTGAGTTGGTGCAAGGATTGCCCTTTCCTGCAGATAATTAATCAGGATTCCACAATTGGCTCTGAAGCGATGGATAAGTGACGTTCACTAATGAGGCAATAGGGTCGGACACGTCTTCAATGAGTAGGTCAAGTGGAAATTGAAGCTCCACTTCCCCAGTATTATCACCACCAGCTAAGCCATCTCCAATTTCCAAGATCCACTCAGAAAATTTCTTTATGTCATCGCCATTGTTGCTTGAACTTCCAACTTGCAAACGCATGTTTTTGGTCAATTTAAGAACCTGAAAAAATATATTATATATAATTTATACGTGAACTTAAGAGTAACAGTGGATAAAAATTATATAAACTGTATTGATAACGAAAAATAATTACTACCTTGCATGAAGACCATAAATAAGATGAACAAAGAGAAGCATGCACAATATCTGCTCTGCTTCCTTTAGGAACGACTGGTAGAATTTGACGAAAATCCCCCCCGAAGACTACCACTTTTCCGCCAAAAGGTTCGTCTGCATTTCTCTCGTCTACAACACGCATTACATCTTTTAGGCTTCGATCCAGAGCCTCAAAGCTGTGTTTATGAGTCATAGGCGCTTCGTCCCATATTATGAGTTTTGCCATTCTCAAAAGTTCTGTTAAATCACTTCCGGGTTTAATGCGAGGGCAAGTGGAGTTTTCGGTCACACTAAGCGGGATTCCAAACCTAGAATGAGCCGTTCTACCACCAGGAATCAAGGTTGCTGCAATTCCACTTGATGCCACTGGTAAAACAATATCACCCTTACATCTAAAAGCAGCACACAAAGTTCGCCAAATGAAAGTCTTCCCAGTTCCGCCATACCCATATACAAAGAACACCCCTCCTTTATTCTTTAAAACAGCGTCTACAATTTCATTATAGACCATCCTCTGTTCATCTGTCATTATAGCTAAGTTATTATCATGTTCTTCACGCAATGACTGTCTATCATAAGACAACTCATCCATTACTAAGTTGTTTCGATGATGTGACGTTGCCGATATATCTGGTAGGGGCATCCCTTCAAATCTATTTAGGCTACTTCCATTTATCTGTAGAAAATTTTCGATATCGAGCAATGTGTAATTTTGTAACTCCTCGTCTGTTAGTTGTAGACCTACGACACATAAAAGTATTTACAAAAACTTATATATTACAACGGTACATGAAGTGAACTAAATGAAGTAAATATATAATCCATAATTTTCAAACATTTAATTTAAATAGTTTGACTAAAATTTTACAGTTAAATGAATAACATACCTTGATTGTTAAGGATTCTACGCTGCCTATGAAGGATGTCGTCAGATAATAGACGCCAAGTTTTGTCCCACACTCTGCTTGGCATAGACAAAGTACCAGACAATAGTAAAGTCGAAAACAAATGTCGAAGATAAGATCCAGATCCCCAATCACTTGCTTCTTCGATCGCATCAATATATTCTTTGTCGTCGCCAATTAAGCCAAGTGCGTAACATGCATCTCTATAGGTCGGACAAACATTATCATGATTGACGGTCCTGATGTGCTCGAAACTTTTGGGACCCTTAATGTGATTCAACATAATTCTCATAAAATATAGCTCTCCGCAACTCGGTGGCACGTGAAGCAACCTTCCAATCTTAAACCCTTTTTTTCTAAGAGTCCATTGTCGTTGCTTCTTTTGCCAAACAAATTTTGTAGGAAATTGAGAATATAACAATTGTTTGGCTATCTGCATATCACGGTCTTCAGGATTGTTAGGACGGACCTCACGACTATTGCAACTCATCCAGTTTAAGAATTGTGACACTCCAACAGATGATTTCTGTAGTACGTCATCAATGAAAGTATCATCATCAAACACAACTGGTTGCTCGCCAGGAAGGTGAAAATGCAACCTCTCAACAGAAGGAGTTTTGAAGTGGATATGAATTCCAAAGATCCTCCAAACTGCTTCGCACGCAGAGATATAACGACAGTCATAGTACCTCTTAATCTCATCTAATCGACCAGGATCCTGATCGTTAGGACGCGAGTAGGATGACTGCATCGTAACTCGATCAGGACCCTTATTAATATACTTGAAGAGGTACTTAATTGCTCGCGATTGGTTACACCATTCCACGTTAATATGAGCACGATATTTAATCAACAATTGCGGGTTATATGGAATCACAGAACCATTGCTCATTGGGACACCATCCTTAAAAACGACAACCCCATTTTTCCTCCTCTTATATATAGGATACCCATCTTTATCAACGGTCGTTCTCTCCGTACTCTCCTTGGGGTAATATTTTGAGCACCTGCCACCAACCATACACGGCGAATCTCGCTTTGCAGATCCACATGGACCATGTAACATATGTGCACAAACAACCGCATGTAAAACAGGATCTTCAACCGGATCAGGAATCTCGGCAGAAATTATTTTGTCAACGTCTGCAGCTGCCGGGAACTTGTCATCTCTGTGTAAGAACAATAATATATGGGCATGTGGAAGACCACGCTTCTGAAATTCAACAGTATATACCGCTGCACAATAATCATGAGAAATAATGTAAATTTTAAAAAAATAAATGTAATAAAATAAATGGTAACTAAAATTCGTCTAAAAAATCATTAACATTTACCTGCCATAGTTCTTCCAAAAATGTGACGATCTTTTAAATCGGTCATCAACTCATCAAGCTTAATCTTAAATATTCGACACACAATGTCCGGACGATCTTCTGCTCTCATGCCTCTTTTAGTAACAAATCGAGTAATCTCCGGCCACTTGGGATTGCAGGTGAACGTAATGAATAAATCAGGATACCCAAACCACTTACAAATAGTCATTGCATCTAAGTAGTTCTCTTTCATAAAAGCTTCACCTCCTTGAAAAGAAGAAGGCACAATGAAACGACTACCTGCAGAAGACGGCTCCACCTCTCCTCTTTCAACAGCATTTGATAGGTTATTGTAATTATCCACCCGAAGTCTATCTTGGTGAAACCGAAGGAAATTGAGCCTATGAGATTCAACCATCATGTATCCATCTACTAAAAATTGGTGGAATCCTTTACCAGATGATACTATGGTTGGATACTCAATAGATGGAGACCTTTCTTGTATACGAAACGCAATCCATTCTCTACACGTTAACTCGTCACGTGGTTTATCACTACTGCTAGCCCCAAGAGAAGATTCACTATGGGGGATATCGAGTCGATAGCCATCTTCCCCAAATGGAAATAGAAGAGGATATTGGAGGGGCGTGTATAGAGGGTGTAACTCAGAAATACGTTGCAAACGACCATTTTCCTTCTGCACAATAATATCCCGTTTCTCCATATTTGGACCAATATCCCCCTCAATCAACCCCGCAACCTCAGAAGCAGTAGGGCGGTTATATGTTCGGCCGTCGGTGTCTCTTCTCGAAATAAGTCTAATACTGACATCACAATCAGTATCTGCACACAATCTATCTCTAGCCATCCTGAATGTCTGTGCAAGAACATTATTTTCATCGACCATATCTTTCAAAAGCCGTGTAAGCTCATCGTTAAGTCTTTCTGGGTTATTGGGACTGCATTAAAAATATACATTGAAATCTAAAATATAGAGGGAATCTGATTTAAATAAACCAAATTTGTAAAAAAAAATTAATCTTATACAACGTTAGTAAAATAATATTTTGTTACCTTATGGCGTTTTTACGATTACGTATTTCTTCCTCTGTATCATATATATACAATTGACAAAACTTCGGGGTTGTTTGGGGCGACGGCAATAAACTTCCAATTCGATGAACATTTTGTCCCCCCATCCGAAACGTGTAAGGACCTCTTCCTTGATTGATAGAATGATCAATCTTCCCACCCATAGAAGTAAATGAAAACATCGAATTATAGGATCTTATATTTTCAATAAAATGCTTACTTAAACGATGTTTTCGACTTAAGAGAGACTTAAGGAATTCAGGTGGTTGAGAAAAATACGGCAGCACGACTTTGCCATTTGAACAACACAATGAAAACTGAGGTCGTCTTGTACCACGATCTTTTCCGATTCTCTCCTGATACCACATTTGAGCATGACACTTCTCACACTCATAATCTGGATCTCCAATATCCCAATATCCCTCCCAATCTGGAAAAAAAATATTACCTATTTGTACTTTAAAAATGTAAAAATGTTATATATAATACTTAATAAAGGTGTAAATCGTTGATTATTCACGGAAAGAACAACATAAATTATTCAAAGACTACTCACCATTATCAATCACGTCAACGATTGCATTTTCTCGAGTACGGGAGCTTTCTCCAAATGAATTGGATGAGAATGTTGAACGACCGCCATGTATTTCTTCATTTGTATGAAGAGAAGGAGTAACTTCATTGAAAGTCTCTCCAAATTGTGCACATAATTCTCTTACCAATCTCTCAACCACATCAGACGGATTATTTCTACTTCCTAAGTCATGTCAATGTAAACGATTATCATTGGAAATCTTTACTAATGTATGTATATATATATATGAATGAATTAGTATTTGTGTTTGTAGAGGTGGAAAAAACGGGGGTCGTACCAGTATTCGATTGAGGAACAACATTAGAAGCATCATTGGAACGTTTTTTAGTACACGACATTTTTCGTTTTGCTCTGGCCGCTTTTCCACGTGATTGGTTAGGAGTACAATAAGAAGAAGATGGACACGTTGACGTGTTGACGTTAGTTCCATTACTTGATAATAATGTCATGGAGTTTTGATCACGGACGCTTCTCCCGTTTACACGACTTGAAAGTCGAGAACCTAAAAAAAAAAAAAACAATTTAGAATAAGATATTGGAAAATAATTTAAGCACAACTCTGAGATGATGACATATTTTTATGTAACTTTGTAGTGTACATAAGAAGCATGAGAAATTAATATACCGTTTGTAATGTCTGAGAGTGGAGAACGGGAATTCAGCATTGGATATTGAGTACTTTCTTCAGTCACATGTCTTCTTTGCTGCCTCGATTGAACTTCAAATAAAATTGACAATTAATTTTAAGAAACATGTTTTAGGGGATTGACTCATTTATCTTGAAAGGAAAAATAGATATTACTATTTAAAAAATAATTTAACGCGTGTTGGACACATAAAATCAATTTTGATAATACTTAATTGCATTGCTTCGTAGAAAATTACTAATGTAAAAAATTATCTACCGCATAAATGATATAAAAAATAAATTGTGATATGTTAGATTTCCGTTATTCGTAAAAGTTATTGTAAAATATATTTATATTCGTCCTTACCAAAATTCTTTATTTACATATATCGTAATTGAGAATTATTTGAATAGTATATCTGATATTGGATGAGATATCGTAAATAATATACGGTTGCCTAAGAGATTTTACATGTTGAATATTATAAGCACGGGTATATTTGATGAGAAGTATATCGTAAACAAAATATTTTTTTCATGTATATACTTCTGATCTTATCAAATTATCAAATCGTAATTAAATAATATCGTAAATAATATACATGAGCACGGGTTTACGTATATCGTAAATGCACATTTTAGGGTCGTTCTAAAGGAAGCCCAATATCTATGTTCCACATTAATCTACAGCATTTTAGATCCAAAAATTTTAAACCCTAGCCCAATAACAAATCTGAGCCCATTATTAAAATCAAACCCAATAACAAATCTGAGCCCATTATTAAAATCAAACCCTACCCAATATTTACCCTAATTGAACGGCTATAAATATGCCCAAACCCTACATCCTATCCATTATTTCGTCCGCCTCTCTCCCTCTCATTCTTACACTCTCTCACTACAACTCACTCTCTCTCACTACACTACAACTCTCACTCTCTCGTCCGGCCCTCATTACCTCACTACAACTCTCACTCTTTCTCACTACCTCCCTCGTCCGCCTCCTCTACTCTTTCTCACTCACTATAACTCTTAATCCCCCTCCATCTTTCTCACAAACACCATAAAATATCCTTTTCAAAGTTATTAAGATCCGGTTAAATGGTAATTTTTTGTGTTATTGAAGTTATTTTCGCACATTTTGAGGCTCTTTTAGTACTTGGCCGCCGAAGAAAATGAAGATCCGGTCAGAAAATTATACATAAAAGGTTGAATGAAGATGTTTATGGAGATTTAGGTAATAAACTTTCATATTTATGTTTTTTTTGTGACATGCAAGTAGATCCGGTCAACATTTATGTAGTTAAAATAACGACTCTTAAGATTTTCAGACATTAATGGTTTATTATACATGAAACCGTAGTGAATATTGTTTAATAAACATTTTTATTTAAAAAAAATCAAGGATTTATATTTATTTAAGCAACTATATAAATATAAGTCAAGTATTTATTTCGTATTATGATAAAAAACGGTAAAAATACGAATTACCGTATTATATTTCATTTAAAAATTAATTAAATAAAAAGGAGCCCTCTAAATACTTGATTTTATCCTACTGTTATTATCACTTATAATTGACCTCTAAATTCCATTTGAATATTTATCTGGATTTTTAATTTAGTTATTGTTATTATCACTTATAATTGACCTTTTATCTCTCATAAATTTCTTCTTACAACTAAGATCTAAGATATTAAATTGTTAATATTACCACTTACTTATTATTATTATTTCTTCTTAATTATTAAAATGAAGATCTAAGATATTATTGTTGATGTTTATTATAATTTGAACATTTTAAATGTTAAATGAATTGTTGATTTAATAATAATGAACTGTTGATGAAATAATAATAATAATAAGAATATAATGAGATATAACATCACCATAATAACCTAATAATAAATTATGGGCCGGTACATAATCTAAAAACTAATGGGCTATAACATCACTTTTTTTTTATAATGGGTACATCATTTCCTACTGTAAATGCATTTTTGCACATAATCTCATATTTGGGCAAAAACTAACCCATATCTCCAGTAGACCTGGCAAACGGGTCAACCGGGTCGGGTTCGGGTCGGGCCAGTTCGGGTCGGGTCAGTTCGGGTCTCTCGTTGATTTCGGGTTAATTCGGGTCGGGTCGGGTCATTTCGGGTTTCGGGTTTGTTTCGGGTTTGTTGTCGGGTCCGTTTCGGGTCAATCGGGTCGGGTTATTTCGGGTCGGGTCATTTTCAGGTCAAAGAATAAGAGACAAAATGTCATTTTAAGTCTTTTCGGTTCAATTAAAGTTATGTTTTGTCGGGTCATTTTCGGGTTGAGTGGTTTTGGATCGGGTTATTTTCGGGTCGGGTCAGTTACGGGTCAAGAAAGATCGGGTCGTGTTCGGGTCGGGTCGGGTCCAATCGGGTTTCGGGTCACATTTGGGTGTTGTAGTTCGGGTCAATTTCGGGTCACGGGTCGGGTCATTCGGGTCGGGTCAATCGGGTCGGGTTGCTTTTGCCAGGTCTAATCTCCAGGACCGAACCTGATCCGGCCCAAACGTTTTTTGGACCTGATACGACTGATACGATCCCACTTTGACTGGTCCTGACCCAATCCACTTTGACCCTAGCGGCCCGACTTACTTGACCCGACTTTCATTGACCATTACTTGACCCGACTCTCATTGACCGGACCTGACCCGCCCCACCTTGACCGGACCTGACCCGACCCACCTTGACCGGACCTGACCCGACCCACCTTGACCGGACCTGACCCGACCCACCTTGACCGGACCTGACCCGACCCACCTTGACCGGACCCGACCCTACCCACCTTGACCGGACCGGACCCGACCCACCTTGACCGGACCCGACTCGACCCAACTTGACCGGACCCGACTCGACCCAACTTGACCGGACCCGACCCGACCCAACTTGACCGGACCCGACCCGACCCAACTTGACCGGACCCGACCCGACCCAACTTGACCGGACCCGACCCGACCCAACTTGACCGGACCCGACCGGACCCGACCCGACCCAACTTGACCCGACCCGACCCAACTTGACCGGACCCGACCCACCTTGACCGGACCCGACCCGACCCACCTTGACCTGACCCGACCCGACCCACCTTGACCGGACCCGACCCGACCCACCTTGACCGGACCCGACCCGACCGACCTTGACCAGACCCGACCCGACCCACCTTGACCGGACCTGACGATCTGACCCGACCCACCTTGATTCAACATCCTTAAATTAAGACCTGTTTTTTTTGTTATGTGTTTACATGACATTCGAATGTTAATAACAATTTAATCTTACTACAGTTCTTTATCTTTTTTCCAATTTATTATTATGAATTATGATACCTCTAATTATTCAAATTTTCCTACATTTTCACATTGATTTCTTATTTAATTATCTATTATTTCAGGAAGTATCAAATAAAAGAATGATCATACCAAGAAAGAACAAACCATAAACATACTAATCAGAGATTAATTAAGATAAGTGTATTCATCACATGTAATTTCCTTTTGTAATTGTAAGAATCGTACCGTTCAAGTCGTTGTTTTGATTATTCTTTCTCTTCTTTTGAGTTGATTTTGATGATGACCCCTTCTCCATTGCAGAATCATAACCCAGCACTGTATTTTTTACTGCAATTAATTAAGAATGGATTTGTTATTTCCTTTTGTGTGTTATTTTATAGAATTATGATTTGAAATTGATATTAGTAGTAGCAGTTTTTAGGAATAAAAAGCAGTTATAATTTTCATTCTGCTTTAAACATTCAGCATTGTTCTATAATGAGGTGACAACAGCACCTATTAACTGGAAGTCACTACTTTTAACTGCTCTTTTATAACTGACAGAGCCACTACTTATAACTATCTCTTATAAGACTATTGATAAGGCATTAAATATACTTTTTCTATGGTAATTGACAATGCTTCATATTGGTAAATAGGATGCATACTTAATCTGAAAATAATTGTGATAATGATAAACAGAAGTGTCATTTCAGCTAAAATTTATTTAGGCAACATTCATACCAAACAATAATTTACCTTGTTCTTTTACTTTAAGGCGTAGTTTTAGTATCATTGTTTTTTAGACATGCTTCTATAATTTATATAAACACCATATATACCCAACTTGAAACCACGTTTTTTTCATTCCCAACATGAACATAGCTATATCTTTTCTTTGCAAAGATGGATTTTAATTAAAATTCAGAGTTGTATTTGTCAGAATTTTGTTCATGTTGTATCATGTACTTGTTATTTGTTTCCTGCTATTTTTATTATAAATAAGAATTGCATACTATTGTAATTCAATTATAAATTAGAGAGTCAATTGCTTGTTTACATATTTGAAAAGTCGTTTTGTTTTGAATTTAGTTTGCTTTACTATTGAATACAATAAGAAATAAAAACTGAAGCTGTATTATTCATATTTTTAATTTTGTTTCTATTTACTATTGTTGCATTCTAATGGTGTCTAGTAGAATTTCTTGTTAGTAGAATCTAAATTGTAGACTGAAAGATTGATTCCAAGTTGTAACTTGTTAGTTGGTGAAATATCTTGCTTTTGCTTGCTGAATAATGCAGTCTTTATTGTGTATCTTGTCTGCTGTTGTATCTTGCTTTTGCTGAATTCGCGATTTTGTGACCTGCATATCACTCAAGTAAAAAGAATTGACTGGAAAAAAAATTGCATTCCAAACATTCATACCAAACCATAAGACAGTGTCAAAGGGAAAATTGCAAAATCCATACTGAAATGAAATACTGTTAAATGTAACTTAACACAGCTGGAAACCCCGTAATGCTAAAAAACAGATATGTCTTATAGATTCTAATGGTTGTAGTCGCGCATTAGATGATCAAATTCCGCTTCACAATATTGATCTTTTCATTTTTTGTTGCAGATGACTTGTCAGAAATTTCAGAGCTGTCCTTGGGATTTGAAAATTCTTCATTAAAAGGTGACTTATCTCCTTCCATCAATTCTCTCATGTTGTCCTATTATTTTTGGAGATTATTAGAAAGCAAAATATTATGAGTAGATTTTTGAAAGTTTAAATGAATTAGATGGAGTAGTGATGACTTACAATCATTGAATTGGTGTTGCTGGTTGTGGCACTTGATTTTGAACATTGCATTGCCTGTGACAGTGGAATTAATTGATGTAGATAGATTAGTCGCATTCATTTGAATTGCTTAAGTAAATGAGAATTAACATAAAAAAATTATTGCACCTTATTTGCATTGTCATTCATCTGATCCCACTTTGCTAAAGTTCTCTTGTCATCTGAAAGATTAATAACTCCATAGGTTGTTGATTTCAGCTCTATGTTGTATTGTTTTGTGACTTTAATTTTGACGATAAACTCCTTGTCAAGAAATGTATGGAAATATGGTGGTGGTGTGCGACTATACATCTTGAAAAATATTAGATAGTCTAAGAAAATTGAAATATAGTAGAAGGTTTGTATGACTTAATTAATTTAAATTAGGTAAATACCTCATCTTCATCAAGTATTTCTTGTGCTGTCTTTCCAAGTAACTCTTTCATAAGGTCATCCCAAATAATGAACTCATAAATGTTTGCTTTTTTGAAAGTAACAAAGAATTTCACTTGGAATCTGTTATTATCATGATATTGTTAAGAATTTAATTTATGGGCATCCCTAATAAGATGCTGAATTTGTTGATTGTTATACCTTGGGATGACTTCCTTCGTACCAATGCCTTTCAATTGGCAAGGCTGACCATTTGGTTTGTCCTTCTCACATAGCCATAATCCATCTTCGGTTTGCTTCACTTTTGATCTACATTCTTTGCATGAGTTATAATACCATTCACTTGATGTATAAAGTTCTTCAAAGAAGGCCCTAACAACATATGATCCAGGCTGAGTTACTTTTTCTATTTCTTCCAATGACCTTATATTTGCACTTGCCAGAATTTGTGGGTGAAATGTGTTTCCATTATCATCCTCATTGTCAGAACTGTTTGTGAAATGCCAAAATTAAGGAAATTAAAATTGATATTAAATTCAAATAATGACTTTATATTTAATTATAAAATATAAGTATAATTATAAAAATGTCACACTTACTTGTTGCTGAATTCATGTACTCTGCTGATATTTGGATTAACATATATTTTTGTTGCCCCCATGTTGTTTTTATGCTAACTTCTCCTGGTCAAGTTTTAAATTATTATGGTTAATGATAAAAATTAATTTGGTGTATATATGTTACTTGAAATTATTTGTTTGTTAATACCTTCCCAAACCGAAACCTTCACATGCATCAGCAGTAAGATTGGTTTCTTTTGGTGCTTAAACTCTTCTTCTATTGCTGATATTTGGTCAACATATTCTCCAAAAATAGTGCAACAAATAGTTTGTTGGCTGAAAAGTGAAAAGTAAAGTTATTATAGTGTATGTGTTCAAAACTATTGCTCTTGGATTGTATAAAAATTGATACTTTTGAGGATTTAAGTAACTTACTCCGTGTTTTCCAAAACTATGGTCCTTTTTTTAATATCACCATCACCACCATTTGATACTATGATTGGATATATATGTGCAAGTTTACCTACAACATCTGTAAAAACACATTTATTAGAAGTAGGTTAGTTAACTTTGACCATAAATAAATAGCTCGACTCTTACCAATATAAAGGCGATTTGGAACAGTCCCTTGATAGATTTCATTGAAAGTAGCGAAGAAATGAATCACCATTGGAATTGATGATGTTGTAATTGGCACAATTTTTGTACTATATTCCAGCCATATTTTGAACTTGTGAAATGTAGCCATGTCGAACCCACATCTGTTTGACGATGTGCTGAACTTTCTAATGATGTATGCCTCCCCTTCACTTAACTTTTCCAAGAAAAATCCTGCTAGCCTCGTCCTTATTGTTGCTTGAATGGTGTCCTCCTATGTAAAAAGTATATTTAATTTGATTGATTGTGAAAAAGGAAAGCATAAGAAAAGAAGTGTTTACTTACGTTTTCGTCGATGAGTATTAGTTCAATGCCTGTCAATTTTTTGGGTTCTGAATTAGTTTTTTTGCACCACATTCGCATTACTCTTACTGTGATTTGTTCGTTTTTGGAAGTGTTGTTATCGATTGAAGCAATTGGAATACTTTGAGTTGGTGCCATTTATATTGAAAGTGATTGTTTTTTGCTATTGTTTCTGATGAGGGATGTGTGCTATGAACCTCTGGCTTTTATAAGAACTGAAGTCAGCAGTTATTTTTGATAAGACTATAAATTCTGGCTTTAATGGGTTCAGCACAACCCATGATCTAGTTACTGCTTTGCAGTTTTTTCCTGCTAATAATAATTGTTCTACTTACTGCTTAAATGGGATTACCAATACCCATGATCTAGTTACTGCTTTGCTGCTTTGCAGTTTTTTCCTACTAATATATTTTTTCTACTTACTGCATAAATGGGTTTACCACTACCCATGATCTCCGAGTTGGGTATTTTATTTATATCCTTAAAAAGATACAGGGCTACTGTTGGCCCAAATATGTTTGTCATAATTAGAGTGCTGGTTGTCTTTGTGAACTGTACAAATATTATGAGTGTTGCGAATGTTAGCCCAATTATGTTGTAATAATGAGATTGTCGTCTGTCCTTGTAAACTGTTCAAATAATATGACTGTTACGATTTGGGCTTACTAAATTTAGGCTTGTAGAAGAATAAAGTAGACGGTAGCATTTAGTTATGCCACCTTCTTTAGTGGAACGGAGGCAAGTTATTTGTTGCCTTATTTTGTTCTCCAAGTCTCGTCTCAGTGATGAACGGTTATAACCCCACCTGAGAGACTACTATTTTATATTTAGGCCGTTAATTGTATGCAAGCTGTATTGTTTCAAGTATTATTTTACGTAAATTTGTGTTTAATCGATTAAAAAATTTAATTTCATTGCTTTGTTGTACTGCAATACTAACAAATATGAATGTGCATTGTGAAATTTGTTATAATCAAGAGGATGATTCTGGTGAAGTTTGGCTTGTAGAAAAATTAAATAGAAGGTCCAATAATTTCTCTATTGGTTAAAATTTGAGATTTAAACATTTAAAGAATAGAACATGATTGTTTTGACATTCTGCATTCTTCTAGGACTTTCTCTTCGGTTTTGCCGATTTTTGTACAATAATTAGTTATATTAAAAAATGGCTGTTTTTTTGTTATTGCATCTGTTCTTCTTTTTCTACAAAGTGCTGTGTATTACAGTAACTTAAAAAAAAAATACGGATAAAGATCTTTTACAAACTTTATAAAAAGAAACGATTTTGATTAATATGAAACTTTGAATAATAATGCAACTGATTTAAATTACAATAACTTCGAATAATATTACTGTCTATTACAATAACTTGACATAATGCGACTTTGAATAATAATAATGCAACGTGAATAATAAAACTTGCTTAATGAAAATGGTCGACTTAAATGTGAATCTTCATTTTAAATTTCTTTTCCTTGGTTTTGTTCTTGTTTTTGGCCTCTTCTTTTCCTGTTTCAACATTTCCAATGCTGCCAGCCTCTTCTTGTGAGCTTTTTGTTGACGATTCAGCTGTGATGCCACTTGTGTTCTGCATTGTTAAACTCTTAATATGCAAAATTTGCAGGAATTATTTAAGTTTTTTTAAATTAATACCTCTGCTGTTACATTTGTGTTTCCATCTTTAAACTCCACGACTTCTGCTGGTGCATCATTTAAGTCTTCGCTAATTTTCTGTGACACAAATATTTTAGCAAATCATAATATCATAATAATAAACTTCATATAGTCGTATTATTTGTTTCTTTACCTGAACTGTCCCTTTTTGTTGCTTCCATTCATCTATAAGTTGTTGGTTGTCGGAATAATCTAAAAGTTTGTAGCATGTTGAGTTTAACTCCAAATTATACCTTCGATGAACTTCAAGTTTTAAAACATATTCTTTATCTAAGAAAGAAATTAGTTCTTTCGGGATTCCATGCATATCTCCTTCCTGTATTTTAGAGAAAACATAAAATATCTCATATTAAGTTATAGTAAACATATTAAATTAGAGTAAATTCTGTTTAATTTGTAAGTATATGTTAGTTACCTGTTTAAATGTTTCAATGCATTCCAGTGAAGTTATCTTGATTTTTTTCCGTATTAGCTTATCGTTCATAATAACTTCAGCTTGATTTCCTTTATCATCATGAATGTAGAACTTCACTCTGAATCTAAATATGTTTTAAGATTAGGAAAGGAAGTGAAAATTTATTTATGGCACAAAAATAAATTATACCTCATCTCCCTTTCATTGCTGCCTTCCTCACTTGCAGAACAATATTCTTTATAACAATACCACTTTTTGTCATTTTTTTCCCACATTTGGCTAAACACACTTTGCACAAGTTTTTGTACCAACCGAAGGTTACATCAATTTCTGCAATGTACGCTGTTGTAATAAATTTGCCAGTCTGCGAGGAAAAAAATTGTTATGTTGGAAATTATTTGCAATTCTTCTAGGTAATTATTAGTGTCCTTTTACCTTCCAATCGAGAGTTATTTCATCAAGTGATTTGCAATTTCCATAGGTTATATCATTGTTCTCCTTTCCCACAATATCTTTCTTTATGATTGGTAATTTTGCTAAGCTGCATATGTATTGTCATTCAATGTTTAATTTATATTTTAATATGCATTAAAATATATAAATTAGACTGTAAGTATTAAAAAAATAATTTGGAGATAATACCTCGCTCTAAGTCCATGAACTTCATAAATAGGTGCATTAATGTATATCTTGGTTATACTGCCTTTCATTGTTTTTGGAATTTCTACATTTGTATTATGAAAATGAAGCAAGTTTAAATTGATTAACCAATATTTGAAACACTAATTATGTAAATATAAAATTAAAAATATACCTTGAGTCATGTTCCATTGAACACACTGTAAAGCGACAATTGGTTTGTCAACTGTGAAATACTTAACTCTTGCAATTTTAGTAGCTTCACATACATATGGCCCCCAAAACCAAAGTGGTAGTTCATCTTCATTTACTTTTTCATTCACTTGTTCATCTACACCTTAACGTATATGCGGAAATTGTGAGTAATCGTTATTTGTTTATATTAGGATAAATAATTAAAAATTGGGAATGCACGTTGATTTGTTATAATTTACCTTTCAAAGGACTTATCTTCAGATTGTTGTCTATAATGTTTTTAAAGCTGATAAACTTTAAGCCATACGTAGGCAAGGCTTCAATGGCTATTTCTTCCACTGTAGTTGCATATCCAAATTTAAGACGACACGAATGGGGAACAACGATGTGATTTCCTTTGTTATATATTGATTGGAACCTCGTGATTTTGTATGAATGACCATTTTTAATTTTGTCGTCCCACTTTTTTATCAAACATTTTCCAATAGTTGCTTGAATAACACATCCCTGAAATAAATCGTTACTTGGTAATTTAATTAAAAAGGATTAAGGATATAACTTCTAATAATAAAACTAAGTGATTGTTAGATATTATCTTACCTCTTCATCAATCAAAATCATTTCAATGCTGTAAATTTCTCCTATATTGGTGTTGTCTTCAGTTTTCCACATATCCATCACCTTCGCCTCAACGTAAGAGTTGCATATGCCACATTTAATGTCCCCAATTGCTCTCTTTGTTGGCTTCCAATTCATTTTTGATTTTTTTTTCTGATTTTTGAGTGCTTTTTTTTACTGCTGAAAGACTTGTGCATTAATGGTTATTTATAAAAAAATAATGAGTACATGACAGTTTTTTAATGGTAAATGTGTGGATTGTGGGTTTATGGGGGTAAATGGGGGTAATGGGTGTGAGAAATAGGGAAGGATTTGGACGTGTTTGTGTACTATTTGGTAAATGTTTGTTTGTTGAATGCCAATTGTAACTGCATTCCTAATTCTATTTTTTAGGGATCCTCAATAATTCTCATTTATTTCTGTTTGGTTTCCGATTGATTTGATATTTTTTTTACCGTTTTATTAATAACTTGCTACTCGTCATACTATAATTCTTTATTTATTTTATATTTTATTTTATTCACCTGACCCAATTTATTTTTTGTTCTCTTTAACGGCTTTGCGTTAAATATTGACTACCCACTAAACATTTGATAAGTTATCTGTTTTTATAAAAGTTTTCCCTTCTCGTGAAAGCTTTGCTTTTATTTTTCGACTACTCTCTAAACAATGGCGGTGTTATTTTTATATAAATAATTATAATTATATTAGGAGAATATTGTAACTACATTCTAAACAATTTATGATATATATTTTATTTTTTGTAACTTGATGTATAATTCTATTTGGAATCATGAACGTTGTAACATTTTATTGTATCATTCATACTTTATACTGTAATGTTCCAAAATGTTGATTTAATTTAATTTTTTATTTTTATGTTTTTGTACCTACCCTAGTTTATAATGTTTCGTAAATTGCCAAATTAAATATTTGTCGTAAATATTTTATTGAACCTCACGCTTAAAGTTAAAAATTATCGACTACTCTGCTGTAAATATTTGACCGTAATCCTCTCACAGTTAAAGTTGAATAAATCTTTGTCGTAAAAAAAATACAGGTTAATATCCAAATTAGTTTATGTTGATTTTTATTTATAAAAAGACAGATTAGTAACGTCCAGTGTAATATCCTCGTGAGTAAAAATGAAAAATTTTCAAAATTGTGTTCAACGTAGATATTCTCAAAAATATTTCCGAAACTGAGTTCAACGTAGCGCAAACATCGACATTTCCGAAACTACAGAAAAATAGAAATGGAAATAAAAATCCTGTGCATTAGTGGTGGGACCCACTTGGAGGAAATGGAATTTGCTGATTGGACTGCTGATGTGTCTTCATGTGGATGCAGTATTTGCTTGGGTTTTAATATATAGGGGATAGGATATAGGATATATGATCAAATGATGTTCACTCAACATTTACTTATACTTTTAAATTAATTTCGTATATAAGCACATGCTAGTGGATTAGAAAAAGTCATATTCGCGTCCGTTATGAAAAAAAAATACTCCCTCCTAGTCGGTCATTTCTTCCCTCTTTCTTTATTGGGTAAGTCGGATTTTCTTCCCTCTTTCCCTTTTTGGATGTGAGGTTGTGTGTTTTGTGTGGTATAAATTCATTTTTATGTGGGGTAGTGTGTTTTGTGTGGTCCAAATTCATTTTCTTAATTTTTGTGTAAAAGGGAGAGGGGATGAAATGAGTGACTAGGAGAGAGTATATATCTTTATAAATACTTATGATGAAGAATATATTTTCTTACAATATTTCAATATTTTTTTTCTCAAATTACTTTGTAATATTGATACACTAAACCGTAAAAAAGATAATATAATTATTTCTTCCCTTTATTTATATAATTACATTATTCAAAAAAAATTTCAAAATTGTAATGAATTAGATTGAACAAGAAGTGTTATTTGGTTAAGTCAAGTGAGACTTTCAAGCTATTTGACCTTCATTTAATACACTTGGAATGGTTCATGATTCATGAATGGGTCTTTAGAAAGATATTAATAAGACATTGAAAGTGGACCTATTAATTATTTTGTACAAGGTCAAACTCATAGTCCTCTAAATTTGGTATCTTCTACTTGAATTGGGTCTTTTGTCTTGAACTATTATTGTTGTCCTCGTTTATATACTTTTTTGTTTTGTTTTTATAATCTTGAAGATAATTGTTAAGGTGTGCCATGTTCTTTAATTTTTTTGGTTTGCATTGTAATGGTGCTATTACTTAGTTTTGTTTGTAACGAATGACACCACATTACCAAATATTTAACTACTACAACTCATATGTAGATTTGTTGGTGTAATTTTGTATGTAAAATTGTTGGTACAATTTTGTATTTAAAAGACTAAAAGTGTTAAATCATGAAAATGGGTTTGGGCGGAGGAGAGATAATTCTTTGAGGAGAAAAATGATTATATATCGGAGGTACTACCTAAGAGTATTTTGATTTTGAGTTTTTGTGCATTTTTTTCGAGCTTTTTAAAGTTTATAAATTACATTTTACATCTTATATATAATGTTTTTTGAGTTTTATTTTAATTTTTTTGAGCTTAATGTTCAAATTAATAAACTAAAAAACTTTATAGTATAACTCATAATTTTTTATACTATACTCAAAAACTTTATTGTAATGCTCAAAAACTACATTATATGTGGTAGTACATCAGATGTACAATCCACTTACTGCTCTTTGAGGGCCTTAACTAATCAAATATAGTGAACTGTCTCCTCAGTTTACTAATGTGCGACACTCAAATGTGGGCAAACAACAAATAAAAGCTTCTTAACATGTTGATCCTTTGATATAAGGTCAGATCATCATTTTCATAAAAGTGTCGGTGTGGCGATTTTCATCGTAACAAGTTTCGATGAAACAAAATTTCTTATTATTGTTTAGGTTTGTGATTAATTGTTCTTGTATTATACACAAACTTAGGGTAAGAAAAAAATTTGATATCTTTGTGATATTCAGGTAACTTTATTAATAGACCTCTTCATAGTCCGATTATTTTAGTTTCAAGAGTTTAGTAATTAAGTTTTTTAGGACATGAGAACTTTTACCACTTACGTACACTAGACATGGGGAAAAGGGCAGGTCGGACCGACCCGGCCCGGCTCCCTAGCTTAACTTGACTCGGCCCGCACGGCCTGTGGCCTGGCCCGGTCCAGCCCGGTCGGGTCGGGCTTAGTTTTCCCACTCCCTGCCCGCCATGGCCCGCCTTTTTAGGGGGAAAAACACTACATGTCCGCCAGCCCGGCCCGTCTCGGGTCCGAGTCACTCCCCTGGCAGCCCGGCCCGGCCAAGCCCTCCCACACGGGCGTGACCCGGGTTTGACCCACCATACCCGGCCCACTTTGGGCCCGTTCCGACCCGGCCCGGAGCCATGACTAACGTACACCTAGCCATGTCAAATGGGTCATTTGGATAATTGGGTCAGGTTATTTTGGGGTTAATAATAATTATCAGGTCAATTACCACGTCGGGTCATTCTTGGTCATTTCGGGTTAGGATATTACTTAAAATAAGTCATTTCAAGTCCTTTGAGTCACTTCGGATCACTCTCAGGTTGGATTAGTTCACACTTTTCGGGTCACTCTCAGGTTTCAGATCGGGTTATTCGGATTGGGTCAGCTTTGCCAAGTCTAATTACACTTACCAACTTTTACTTAATAAGTAGAGTTTAAACTAAGTTGTAATTATGTTAGAACCCAACTCGAATGACCAATCCCTTAGTTCTAACACATCGAGGTAGGGATTTGACTTTATTTACTTATGTTTAGATTCTACTCCGTAATTGTTAACTTAAGTGTTCTAATTCTAAACTGAGACTCGAGCACGATCTATGATTATCGTTTTAACAATTAACATGTTCATAACAATTAAGAACAAAATATAAACGAAAAGAAAACTTGTCTCTTTAGTCTTGATATTTTGTTATGATGAGAAGGTTGGAATAGGAGTGTATTCAAAAAATAAATAAGACAATGAATGATATTAAAGTTAAAATTTGTTTGTTAGTGAGAAAGTGTCCAAGAAGCAATAATAGGTCGGAAGAATGGAAAGGAACAAATGAATAATTATAAAAACGCCCTTTTTGGGCTGCCCGCTGCCCACATCACTCTTCATAACCTCAGGATTGAATTGGTCGGCAATTTTGAATTTTCTTTATTTATTTATGGGTCCTCTCCAGTCTCCACTTGCTCATTAGGTCATTTTCTAACATTTATGTTGTTATTATCTTTGTTAATCACTATGGTTATTTTCAATGGATTATGTTTTACTTTTCTTATAGTAAATAAAAAAGTACAAATTAAACGCGTAATGTATAATATAAAATAATAATTGTTTGTAAGACTTTTTATTAGTGTAGGAACCAATGTTATTAGGTGTCGGAACTCGGAATTGTAGTTAAGATCGATGAGCTGGGTAAGATAGAATCGGATCGTAAGATTCTATAAACTTACTCAATATATATACGGAGTATGATTGAGTTTATACAACTTACACGAAATTTGGGTTGTACAGTGTCATTATATATAATATATAAATATATATTTATTGATTGCATGATGGTAATATCATATGATCATATTATGATCTTATCGTATGTTTCTAATAACCATGGTAGAGACAGTTTGTTTTTATATATGTAAAATCACTCATTTATTAACAGTAACAAATTTATTATCCACCTATAAAAAAACCGTCTTGAAGTCTTATTCTACCGTTTATGTTTGTCACAATTTCAAGTCATTAGTCATTAGTCATGATGTACTTAGCTTGTGGCCTTGTGGGTAGAGACTGACACTCGTATTGTATTCGACAATCACATTTGACCATAATATTCCACAACTTGAGTTAATGAACCGCCAAAATAGTGCAAACCAATGAGTAATGTGTAGTGAGGTAAATAAAAGAATCACACAAGTAGCTCTTCAAAGATTGGGCCATGACAACGATATCTAAATATGTGGGCCTTCATCACTTGGCTTTTTCCGGCAAACTAAGCCACCAGCCCACCACCATAATACTACCTAAAAATGTTTATTTAACAATTATATATTGGCTCGAGTTGAACTCGAACTTGTGGTTAAAGCTCGCGAGCATGGTAATGAGCTCAAATTTTCCATGCTCGGGTAAGCTCGAGTCAACTCGAGCTTGAGTTTTGTTTTCTGAGCACAAGTCGAGCAAGGCCAAGCTCGGGCTCGGCGCTGCTCGTTACCACACCTAGTAACGAGGGAACCCGCAACTGTTATCTTTGGTGCGCATTGGGTAAACCCTAGCTTATACGCGATAGCCTGCAAACCACGCGTATCAGATAAGCCACTCGAGGGTGACAGTCTTGAAGTCTATTAGGCAGAGCGTCAGGTAGAGGTGGCAATCGGGTTAGTCGGGTCAGGTTTGGGTCTGATGAAGTCGGGTCAGGTCAGATCGGGTCAGCCTACCTTTTCGGGTCAAGTCGGGTTGGGTTCAGGTCGTTATCGAGTCAAGTCATTTTGGGTCAAATGATATATCGGTTTGGGTCAGGTTATTATCGAGTCTGGTTACTTTATCGCATTACTTCAAGTTTTAACCATTATTAGTTTAGTTACTTCATTATTAAGTCAAACATATCAAATCTAAACACTAAATCACTTTCATTTTGATCAATATTAAGCTTAATAATTGTCAGGTCATTAATTTAATCGGGTCAATATCGGGTTGGCTCTGGTTTGGGTTCAGATCACTGAATATAGGGTAGCGTCGTATAACAGGTTGCCGTCAAGTCATATCAGTTTTGGGTCGCAAAAGTCTTGGGTTTTATCGGGTCGGATTTGCTCGAGTTTGGGTCGGAACAAACTTGCTAGCTTTAGACTTTAGTTTCAGGCCATAAATATTTCATCTGATATATATATAATTACTCTCTTACGGAGTACAATTTTATAGGTATGTAGACTTATCATGTAACAAGAGACTAACACCCTATTCTTCAGAGCACAAATTCTTGTTTGTGGCGGGCAGTATCCGTCACAAGCTTGCGACGGGTACCACTTCCCCTCACAAATGACCCATTTAAGGGAAAAGGGGAAGCACATGGGGGGTGCCCCACATGTTCCCTCTACCCATTTTGTTAGAGGAAAAACCCGTCGCAAGGTCCGACCCGTCACAAGGGAGACCTACTGTCTTCAGAGCAACTTCAGTTTGTTATTGTTTTTCAAATGAGTTTAGTATAATTTTGTTCAATTTTATATCCGAAAGTGGTAAACTTCTTAACTTTTATCGATTGTGAAATTAGTCCCTTTTTATTTCATTTATAGTAACTAAGCCTCTTAAGCTCACCAAAAATGAAATTCAACCCCATTTTTTAAAAAACTAATTAATAATTAAATCAAATTCATTATTCTACATTAGTATTACACAATTGATTAAATCCTAAAAATTACTAATTGTAACTTTACAAATTTCTACATAATTTATTTATCACTGAAGAACAATTCTGCATACATACATGTATAGTAAATTGTTTAAGTTTTATATAATATCCATACATGTATAATAAATTGTCTAAATACTATAACATTCGAAAAGATAATTCTCAATATTTCATATAAATATAAAAATTATAAATTCATAAAAAAAATATTTTATATCTGATAAATATGATAATACGATTTGATGATAACATTGGGTTGAATTTCACTTACTGAAACTTCAGGAGCTTGATTGCTACAAATGAAAAAAGGCCTAATTTCACAATCGAACAAAGTTAAGATGTTTAATTACCACTTTAGCGATTTACGAAATTTCAGTTTAAAAAATAGATATAATATAAGCAAAAAAAAATTGTTTAAAGGGTGTATCCGTTTGAAACTGCTATTTAAGAAAAATGAGATAGGGACATCTGGTGTCACCCATATTCGGTGAGACCCTCTCACATATATATGTAAGAGACCACTAGAAATGGTGGATCTATATAAGGGACTACTAAAATGGTGGACCTACATAAAAACATGTGAGAGGGTGTCACCGAGATTCGGTGACACAGGGTGTCGTCGTTTTATTGGCCACTATTTAACTCGTTTTAATTGTTAGGTAGATATAACCATCTTAATAGACAATTGTATTCCTATAAGATACCATCAAGTCATCTTGAAATTCACTTAAGACTATATATGTGCATCAAGAATGTAGACTAGGTCAGTGGTGAAGACTAATAGGTTAGAGAAGTCAAAACATATTGTATTTGTGAAAAATTGGTATTGAAAAAATGACAAAGAACATAATGTAATGTAAGGCTAAGGCGTGAATAAGATGGTGAGTAGACCAGAATGGGCGGCCTATGAGTGGGACTCATTTCCAAGTCATTCTTGTGACCTTGTCTACTCTCGTTCCTACTTTCCAAAACCTTGACAAATATATGACAAATTACTACAAAGTCAACATGTCTTTGCAACTTGTATTCTTCTAAATAGGCATTACTACTCCATCATCTATGTGACGTTTTGAAGTCGATCCTTGACGTTTGATCATCGTCTATCTAATCCCTTTGCAAATTGCACCTACTCTTATTTAAAATCGGACATCAAGACGACTAAATGAAAGAACGGAGGCTGAAAGAGCTTAAATTGTCTTAACTTAAAGATGGTTTTAAGCAAAATATATTATGCCAATTGATTATAAATGAATCTTGTTAGAACAGATACTGTATTAAGTTTAAAATTCTCTACTACATAACCTTAAATTTGACTTTTCTATGGCATCAACTTTCGTAAACAAAATATTTTCACATCCTAGAGCATTAAAGTAAAAAACTGTTTAAATTTTGGGCACATCAAAGCAAAATTATTCAAACATTATGATAATGAGTAAGATTACTCAAATTTCAAAATTATATAACGAGTTAGCTCAAATTCATAAGTCATACGGCGTAATACCTAATTGAACATTTTTCTTTACAAGAAAGTTCAATTCTCAATCACATGGTTAATATACGGTTATTTAGAACATCATCATCTAAACCTTGTCCAACTTTACCATACCGTCATTTGATCTCAAAGTAATGAGAAATTTCACCTTGAGTTCTAATTAAATTTTTATTTTTCACTTTCATTGCACCTAACACCATGATTATTTGACATGGTGTAATCCATGGCATCAAAGTGGAAAAAAATAATTCAAATTCTAGGGTACGAAAGTGGAATCGAATTACTCATAGCTTTGGCCTCACACACAAATTAACCACATTTCAAAGTAACAAGATGAAAATATGAAATCAGTTTAACATTCAAAGATGTTAAATACATAGTTTAAAACTTGAATGGCAATTCAATCACAAATTCTTATTTCAGACGGACTATTTCCGTCTGAAAAATAAGACTGGATTATGTTGTCACTTTTTGATAAAATGTAACCACAATTTATATCAATTTGTTTTCAATAGTGGTTACATCTAACTGTAAATTGATTATAAAATCCCGTCTTATTACTTCAGACCAAAATGGTCCGTCTGAACCAAGACCAAGTGCAATTTAATATATGAAATTTTGAAAAGTAATGGTAGTGTAATAACTAATACGAGTACTAGCTATAAGTAGCTACACACTATTGTAAGGAATCCAAGCATAACGTAACATAAGCATCTAATTCATTGATGCTCCTTAAGTCCCTAGATAATTGTATACATACTTTTGCCACACCGAGATGTGGGTAAGAAAAAAGAAAAATCAAAGGAAAAATATAATTTTAGGTTCACTCCAATTTCATATATTTAATTAAAATACTCCGTAACTTCATATAGAGTACTCCATATATACTAACTAACACAAAAAATTTGAAGAGACGGTCTCTCACTAGTTTATTGAGATAACATTTTATCGTATCCCTTTATGTAACTTACATACCCTTTTTATTATCAATTAAACTAAAAATATCTCTTTTGTTTAGTACATGTTTTCATAACAATTTTATATATTTTATTATACATTGTATAACTGTTTTTTTTTAGTATTTCATTTTATAGTACATGTACCGATGTACGTACCTCTTTTATTACTTTTCGTACCATTTTTCCATCAGCTTATATATAATTAGCCTCTTAATAAATTTATTAAAAGATCATTTCTTAAGAGACCTACTGACTAACTAAATGTATAGAATTAGAGCGAACGACGAGAGAATTTTTTAAGGTACAAAGAGGAAAAAGATTAGTGGATGAAACCATATAATTATAATCTTTATAAAATGACATTTTAATGCTTTAGTTATTTTCTACAAATATAATTTTCTTGTCAATGATCGATTTTGAAGTGGTCACGGGTTTCTCTTGACTTGAATCTCACACGTCGTCAATCTTCATTGCATGCACATGTTGCATTACTTGTCCTCACCTGCACATTTCATCTTGCTACTCAGAATTTGCTCCCTAATTAAGTATATATAATCGATTTGAATATTTTAATTTGAAATTTAAGTGATACATTAATTTCTTTTCTAACTCTTTTTTTAAATGATACATAAATGTAGACAATAGGACCATAGTTATGTCGGGTTGAGACATTTCGAATTTGCAAGAAGTTTGGATATGTTATTATCAAGTTATATAGAGATGACAGTGGATGACAGTATGCAATAATAAACATTCAGGTGTATCATATTAAATCGGTCATGTTGGAACCCATGTAATTGGATAAAAAAAAGAGATTGAACTTGATAGAGGTTAAAAAGTTGACATGCACTCATACATGATACACTATAAAAACTTCGAAAGTTATTGTGCTACAAGATGAATATAATTTAGTGTGTGTTCATTTTAAAGAACAATTGTTACCTGAAAATCATGCCAAAGTGACGACTTTGATATAGTCACCAGACTCACCACGCTATATGCATGGTGACTCTAGTCATCTTAGGTTTGGCAAATGTGATCCTACATCGACCTATTTAGCAAATATTTGAAATTGACCCAATTTGACGAAAAAATAAAAAGATTATGTGTATATATATCAGAATTTTTATTACAATAAACTATTTATTACAATAGAATTTCAAACAGAACCCGAGTACCGATGGTTAAACCTCGCAACGATTTCTTCGATGGAATGTTAGCGTTAAGGTAAATAGCATGCATGATGTTTATTTCATTTTTTCTCTTATGTTGAGCCTTACTAATAGTAGTCTTATGAGACATAAAATGTGAAATTCAAATTCAAAATTATAGTAGAGAATATATTATTTTTCCATAGCTACATACGTTACCCTCTTTAACATTGATTATTATTAGTCTTTACTCTAGAAAAACTTTCTACTTCGGACACGATAATACTCTATATAAGAAAGATATGATTACAGTTACAATAACTTATTACCATTTGATCTAAGTGCTCATTGATATAATTGTTCAAATATTATTTACTCTATAATTTAAAACATTAAATATTTGAATAGCTACTCCCATGAGCACTTAAAAATATTTTTGGACAGTCTTTCATCGATTATAAATGGGTTTCTTTCATCGACTATTATATGCTGATAATAAAGGCAAATTTTTGGTATTTTCAATATATACAAGTAAGGTGATTTGATATGTATTAATCCGTCTTAAGCTTAAGATAAACTGTACTCGTTTTAAATGAGATATTGTGTATTTTCGGTGGGGGTGGAACTTGGCATTTTTGTTGTTGTAACGATTTGTACTTCATAATTTCTCTCATCAATAATTGTGGCTTAAGAAATCGTATTTCTAAGATCTAAAACTAAGATTCGACTAAAACTTTGTTTTCTTATTTTGAAGGAGCTTTTGATGAGTTCGTACATTAATCCTCATATGACATTATTCTCTTCGTTTCAACACATGTTGGCCAACATGGTCACTAACTAGAAAGAGTATCAAAAATAAAAGAATTTTAGGCGTTTTTCAAATAAATGTTGGATCACACCTAAAATAACTGATCCAAGATGGATACATGGATGTATGATGGATCATACAGATTTAAGATCCTAAGGTACTATGACGGATTTGAATGCATTAATAACTACTGGACCGACGCGAATCGATATGATGATGTTATCTTTCACTCCGTAGATTTCAATCCTCATGTTTATGTCAAGTAACTTAGTTAGTAAAGTCATGAAAGGTAGTACTTACAACCTGTGTTCAAATTTCATTAATATCAAAATCGCCCGTAAAATTCTTTTACCCTAAACAAAAATTCTTATTATCCTCAAATTATATATAGGAACAATTTTGTTGATTAGTAACAAATCTGTTACGAATGCAATTGCAAATTATTTTATTACAAACTCTGGCATTAGAAACCGCTGTTTTTGTTGGGATGTTGCACATCCCTTTGTAATTGACCTATGTAATGATTTTGTATCGGTATGTACTCCGCTTAACCCCGATCCCCCCAATGTAATGTAACGTGAACTTCTTCTTTATTTATAAAATACATCTCTTTCCCAAAAAAAAGAGTAATAAATCTGTTCGACACAATACTAACAAGTAACAAATATGAACTATAAAAAAAGTTTCGAGCGACTTGGATTTGATCTATATATAAACTTAAGTTTTTTTTTTCGAATATAATTTTCCAGGGGAATGTTGGCGTTTAAAACGGATTTATATTTAATTTGATCTAATATTTTAAATGTATTCCTTACTTTTTTTTTAAATGTACCCTGTAGTATTTTTTTTCAGAAAAAAATGCATTTTATATAGTGTTTTTTATAACAATTTTAAGTAGTAGAGATAATATAAGGTAAATTTATATTGTATATCCATTTCTTTAATCTTTAACTATTAAAAAGTGAGAAACCTACAACTATTCCTACAATAGTGTTCCACGTGCCACCCACGTGACCTTGCCCCTTCACCTATGTGCTTATTTATCAGTTCGTCTTTCTTGTGTGCTTGTGACGGACTAAATGTGACCATGTTATGATAAAAAATAATCATCCATAAAATGTTACCAGTTATATAATGGTTACATTTTTCATAAAAATGGTCACACCTATGTGCTTATTTATCAGTTCGTCTTTCTTGTGTGCTTGTGACGGACTAAATGTAACCATGTTATGATAAAAAATAATCATCCATAAAATGTTACCAGTCATATAATGGTTACATTTTTCATAAAAATGGTCACATTTGCTCCGTCACAAGCTTGTTACGAAAAATGTCCGTCACAAATGAGAATTTTTGCTTATTTTAATAGTCCCTCCTATTCTCAATAACATTCTTCATTTTTATTTTCGTCTATTCACAATACTTTTCCTATTTCCTTTTTGAGTTTTGTGCTCGAGGAGTAATTGTATAGCGG
>JAIUZE010003310.1:0-25058 GCA_022085475.1 Heliosperma pusillum | reverse complement strand
ACTTAAGGATATTCTTAACAGCCATCCAGTGTGTTTCACCTGGATTGCCTTGGTACCGACTCGTCATACTCAATGCATATGCCACGTCTGGACTTGTGCATATCATGGCATACATGATCGATCCTATAGCTGATGCATAAGGAACCCGACTCATGCGCTCGACCTCTTCTGATGTCTTTGGTGCCTGAGCTTTACTCAATTGCATCCCAGAAATCATTGGAAGGTTCCCCTTCTTGGAGTTGGTCATGCTGAACCTCTCAAGAATCTTATCTATATAAGACTCCTAACTGAGGGATAACATCCGTCGTGATCTATCTATGTAGATACGGATCCCAAAAATTCTTTGTGCTTCACCCAGATCTTTCATCTGGAAATGGTTCTTTAACCAAACTTTTACCGAAGTTAAGAGAGGTATGTCATTCCCAATCAAGAGTATGTCATCGACATACAATATTAGGAATACAATCTTGCTCCCACTCGACTTGATATATAAGCATGGTTCCTCGACCGATCGAGTAAATCCATTCTCTTTTATCACCTGGTCGAAACGATGATTCCAACTCCGAGAAGCCTGCTTAAGTCCATAGATGGAACGCTTAATCTTGCATACCTTCTTAGGATTTTTAGGATCAATGAAACCTTCGGGTTGTACCATGTACAACTCCTCCTCCAATAACCGTTTAAGAAGGCGGTTTTCACATCCATTTGCCAAATTTCATAGTCATGAAAAGCGGCAATCGCTAAGATTATCCGAATGGAACGCAGCATGACTACGGGTGCAAAAATCTCATCATAGTGCAAACCGTGCACTTGAGTGCAACCCTTTGCCACTATCGTGCATGTAGATCATGGTTGTCCTTCTACAGAATGCTTTATTTTATAAAGCCATTTGCACTGAAGAGGCCGAACCTTATCAGGTAAGTCAACCAGATCCCATACATCATTCTCATACATAGAGTCCATCTCGGATTGCATGGCATCAAGCCATAGCTTAGAGTCAGAACAGGTCATGGCACCTTTATAGGTAGCGGGTTCGTTACTCTCTAGGAGTAAAACGTCATCTCTCTCATTCTCCTCGACCATACCAATGTATCTGTCTGGAGGAATAGAGTGTCTACCCGACCTCCTAGGTTCCAAAGGAATATTGACCGCAGCCGATGATGAAGGAACGGTTTCCTCCATTGTTTGCTCGGTTGTTGGTTCTTGAATCTCCGACAGATCGAAGGTTCCATTACTTGTCCTATTCTCGAGAAACGCTTTCTCTAAGAACGTCGCACTAGCCGCAACAAAAACTCGATGTTCGGTAGGCGAGTAAAAGTAATGACCAAACATCCCTTTTGGATAACCAATAAAGTATGTCTTGACCGATCGTGGGCCGAGCTTATCGTCAGGTCTCCACTTGACATAAGCCTCGCAGCCCCAAACCCGAATAAATGACAAGTTAGGAACCGTTCCCTTCCATAATTCATATGGAGTCTTGTCTACAGCTTTAGACGGACTTTGGTTAAGTATTAAAGCAGCTGACAAAAGAGCATAACCCTACAATGAATGAGGTACAACCGTGTGACTCATCATGGATCGAACCATATCAAGTAATGTTCGATTTCTCCGTTCAGACACACCATTCAATTGTGGTGTTCCAGGTGGAGTTAACTGTAGTACTACACCACAGTCTTTGAGGTGTTGATCAAACTCATTCGAAAGATATTCGCCACCACGATCTGAACGTAGTGCTTTAATCTTTTTATCCAGTTGGTTTTCAACCTTATTTTGGAATTCCTTGAACTTGTCAAAGGACTTACTTTTATGCTTCATTAAGTAGACATATCCATATCTACTCAACTCGTCCGTGAAAGTGATAAAATATCTATAGCCATCTTTAACGTTGATTGACATAGGTCCACACACATCAGTATGTATGAGTCCTAATAGGTCAGCAGCGCGCATTCCAACACCTTTGAAGGAAATTCGAGTCATTTTGCCTATGAGACATGATTCACACGTGCCAAAAGATTCATAGTCAAATGGGGAGATAGTCCCATTGTCAATGAGCTTCTTCACGCGTTTTTCATTTATGTGTCCCATACGGCAATGCCATAAATAGGTTTGATCTTTGTCACCAACCTTTGCTTTCTTACTACTCACATGCATTATATCTGTGGTTTGATCTAAAACATAAATCCCATTCATGGAAACTGCTTTACCATAAATCATTTCGTTTAAAGAGAAAATACAGCTATTATCCTTTATTACAAACGAAAAACCGTCCTTATCAAGTACGGAAACAGAAATAATGTTTTTAGATAAACTAGGTACATAGTAACAGTTATTCAGAAATAACTCAAATCCACTCGGGAGTTGGATTACATATGTTCCCACTGAAACGGCAGCTACTCTTGCTCCATTCCCCACTCGCAGGTCCACATCACCCCTTGCGAGAGTTGTGATGTTTCTTAGGCCCTGCAAATGATTACACAGATGAGAACCACAACCAGTATCTAATACCCAAGTTCCGAAACTTGCATGGTTAATCTCAATCATATGAATAAAAGATGACGTACCAACAGGAGTGACGCGGCCTGCTTTTACGTCTTCAGCATACACGGGACAGTTCCGCCTCCAATGCCCAGTCCTGTGGCAATGGTGGCACTCCATGTATTCTTTGCTCTTTGTCTTGCCTTGTGAGCTACTGCTAGTCTCACCAGGCCCACTCTTGCCTTGCCCTGGCCTTTTGAATTTCGGCTTCCCTACAGTTAGGTTGGCCTGAGCCTTGCCCTTACCTTTTCCCTTGTTTGCAATCATGAGAACGTCCTGTTTCAGACTCCCACTCAATTTCAGATCACTCTCGGTCTGTACGAGAAGTGAGTGGAGCTGATGAAGACTCTTCTTCATATCATTCATATAGTAATTTGCCCTGAAAAGGGCAAAACCATCATGAAGTGAATGGAGAACGCGGTCAATGACGATCTTCTCATCGATTTTGCAACCAAGTGCCTCCAGTTTCTCGACATTCTCAATCATATCAAGAATGTGTGGGCTAACCGCTTGGCCCTTCTGGAGTTTCGCCTCAAAGAAGCGACAGGTATGCTCATAGCTAACGATCCTCGGAGCTTTCGAGAACTCGTTAGAGAGCGTGGTGAAAATCTTGTTTGCACCGTGGGCAATGAATCGTCTTTGCAAATTGGATTCCATTGAAAAGATGAGTACGTTCTTTATCGCACCCGCCTCCATCATGAAATCACTATAAGCAAGTGATTCATTTGCTCCTGCATTGGGGCCTGGGTTGGGCGGTAGTGGCTCAGTCAAGTACTTGAGCTTACCGTCGCAATGGCAGCATTCCGTAATGCCGCCTCCCAGTCCGCAAAGTTGGACCCGTTATTCTTCAGTCGCGTTGACTGATTCATATTGTCCATGAAAATCTTAAGCCAGGACTCACGTCCGAGCGTGGCACTTGGCATTGGGTCATCAGTATGGCCGGCCATTTGTTATTAGCAGTTATATCTGTATATAACGAATTCAAAAACTGTGAAAAAGAAAATAAATATGATAAGTATTCATCGTTTTAATTTTGAGTCTAATGAAAAACTGTTTAATGCGATGACTCGTGCATTTATACAATTGACCTCCCTCAAGAATTATATAAATGATCCCAAGACTCAATTTCTGTAAATTGATAAGCCAACCTCTTGGCTAATTCTACTTTTAGAATTCCTGGTCGATAAATTTCTGTAAATTCTATCTTTAGTCCATCATAATCACGAGATATTACTCGTACTATAATGTTGAGATAAAAATAGGTCAACACTCACTACTTACCCAACGTAGAAGGGGTCATATTATGACTTCCGACGAAGAAGGGGTTCATAGTAGTTTTCCCTATAAAGACTAGTCTCAATTTTATTTATAAGGGAAGGTCCCATCATCTTAACTTTAATTCATTTTAAGTGAACGAATGTCTAGCAACTCGAGAATGATTTAAACTAAGGTGATGGCCCTAAAAGCGAGTGACATCTGTATGTCCATGATTAAAATATTCAAACTGTATGAATCATTTTTCATGCATTTTTAGGTGGTTTGGTTTAGGCGGAATATGATGCAATTATCTATCATGTGAATAAAGCAACGAGAATGGGAAAAATAAAACGCAAAATAAAACACCTAGTGTGGCCTAACTACCAAAATGAACAAAATACAAGTTTGGAATCCATCCTTATGGACCCGAGAAGCTTGACTTGATGTTCCACCTTGGTCCATATAGCGGGAGTGAGCCATCCGATCTCCATCTTGAATCTTCTCAAAATACATTTTAAAAATTACAAATGTAAACCTATTTACATTCTAATTCAAAATGATTCCAAAAATTAAAATTACATAGGGGAGATACGAGATCTCAAAATACAACCAAGACTATGTTTCCATCATTACGAAAACATAATCTACTAAGGCCACACTAGTAAATTACAACTGATTGTACAAAAATGCGTAAAATTAAATCATTCAAACAACATTCAACATAATAAAAGCATCAACTAAAAATTAATCATACAAAACATAATGCATAAATTATGTTGATTAATTATCCAAACCACCATTAAATCATGTGACGATTCCGTAATTCATCACGAGATTTCAATCAAAATCCAATGAAATTCATAATCAATATGAATTACAACAACATTATTTTAAACCTTTTTAAAATAACATGGTATCAAAAAATTTTTGTGAACTTTTTCACAAAAACAATCATACATTATCTTTATAATGTACAAAACAAAAATTGGTATAAGCAAAAAAAAACGAATTTTTTTTTTTATAATTACTGTTCACATATGAACAGTAGCAGGTACCAAAATTTTTTTTTTCTTTTTTCTCTCGGTTTATACCAAAAAACCGAAAATCCTTTACAAAAAAAAAACCGCTGCTGCTGCCACTTTAAAAAAAACAGAAATTTTTTTTTTTTATTCTGTGAACAGTACACTGGCAGCAAAAAAAAAAATCAAAATAAACGGTTTTAATTCGATCATGCTTATATTAACTAGATCGGTACAAACAAACAATATCTAATCGATATTAAACATTGATACAAACTAGATGATTCAAATTAACCTTTTAACATGAATATCTAGATCATTTTATACCAAAAATATAAAGCAAAAGGATGTTCATTAACATTCATATCAAATTCCATTTACGTTTTAATTCAATCATTATTCAATCAAAACATCTACAAATTCATATATTATTATCTCAACCTTTTAAAATAACAATATTTGAATCAAAATGGAACACCAAAAAAAAAAAAAAATACACGGCTAAAAAAACTTTTGCCGAAATGATAATCATTTTTTTTTATAAACAAAATTATACAAATTCAAAATTTATGAAAATCATATAAACAATTTCATAGCCCTAAGGCTTTGATACCACTTGTGGGAAAATATCCGTATACTTCCCTTTAAATCATACAGGATTATAATGAAATTAAGATTATATGATTAATAGTCATAAACGAAAATGCATAAAAACGAGAGATTAGAAATAACCTTTAGTCCTTCCTTTAAAGGCCTAAGAACAATATCAAAATAAAGATATCTCCTAATCGTAGCACCCAAGATAGAATGAGAAATGCCCTTTAATTTGCTAGAATATTATTGTCAAAAGTTACTGTTAACTTTTAATTTTGCGAGATGTTCAGATGGAGGCACAAGTGAGAATGAATTAGGGTTAGAATGAAAAACTCAATTTTTCTCCCTTCTCTTCAATTCTCACGGCACCATTAGGTCATTATGGGGAGATATTTTCTCCTCAAAATAACCACTAATGGACCGAAAATTCCAGAGTTAATCTGGACTTTATTTTGGTTAAATTCGCTTTAATATATAATGTGTATTATTATTATAAATGTCATTTGTGTTGTCATGTATTAATATGTCAATACAACATTTTGTAGTCGATACATTAATACCGGTCTGACAACATCTAATATGACAATCGTATAATATATACGTTAATTATAATTATCCGTATAATTATAATTTGCTAATTCATATATAACA
The DNA here is from genome assembly GCA_022085475.1 of Heliosperma pusillum. NCBI lineage: Eukaryota > Viridiplantae > Streptophyta > Magnoliopsida > Caryophyllales > Caryophyllaceae > Heliosperma > Heliosperma pusillum. The sequence goes on along the minus strand of JAIUZE010003310.1, from coordinate 19,002 downwards.
TTTTATATTCAATTACGAATTAACATTTTAATTCGCATAAGCTTACATTATATATATGATAATTAAATACAACAGTTTATATTTAATTACGAATTACATTTAATTCGTCTCAGCTTATATTATTTAATCGTTATTAAATAATCGTCTCATCATCATATTGACTAACCATTTAATCAAATACACTGACTAACCTTTTAGTCATATAATAGGGCATCAATATGATTATTTTCTCAAATAATCACATCTCTCAAACACATCTTTTAGGTGTGACTTTTAGGGACCAGTTGATCACCGCCATCTGTATGACAATAACGTCAAACTTATCTAGCAAGCCAACCGTTATTGATAAACGTTAATCAACTGATTATTATACAAAGTATACCCTGTGAACCTAAAGAGATTTATTTATGTTATTGCACTAACTGTGGAGAACACTAGCTCCAACAAGATGAATCAACAGGAATTGTCCACCCGCGTTGGGTACAAACATCTTTAGGCCACTCAAGGAGTTTTTACTGTATATGCGTGGCCACGCTCGGAAAGAGATCTATGGTATATTTTCCGGTCAGACAGTTACTCTCCATATCGAGAAAACCACTCTAGATATAATCAATCGCAAGTGCGGCCTGAAAGACACCTGGCGTTGAGTGGGAGATGTGATAAAGAGACAAGAGAATTGGTGACGCACACTTGTGTCAGACAAGTGGGAGATTGTTGGAGTAGGTGTTCTCCACAATAATGCGCCACATAATAAATCTCATTAAGGAAAATAATTGGGATATTTATTGACTATATATATATATGATTAGTCAGTTGATTAACGTAAATCAATAACGGTTGGCTGACTAGAGTTTGACGTTATTGTCGTTTGACGACGGTGATCAACTGATCCCTTTCGGTCACACCTATAGGATGAAATCCAAATACTAACTAATTATTTGTATATGATACAATATGTTAGTCCATTACATATATTTGATATGTAAGAGACTTTATTATTAGAAATTGAGTTAAGAACGCAAATTCGATTGAGTTTATTTTTCAATTATGCGATAGTTGACTAATAAATTTATATCTTATTTTAATATGATTAAATAAGATTTAACTTAGTAATTAACCGTTAATTTACTAAATTAGTTGAGGTTTTATATTTTTTTGAGGTAGAGGTAATTAGTTAATTATATTTACAAGGAAATGCAAAATCAATTAACTAAGCATTGTGGGACCCATTATATATTGATATAATGGTAAAATATCACTTAAATGTTAAGTACATATTGTTTATTAATTTGTGTCATATAATTGTTATATGATCAAATTAACACTTAATTATATAAGATAATTAAGCATATGATTAATAAGTATTTGTGGGACAAATATCAAAAATCAAAATGGACCATAATAAGCCACATGTGGCCGGTTATGGCATATGTAGGAAGAAATAATTTTGTACTTTTCTTTTTACACAATTCTCCTTTTGATTGTGACATAACCTACATACTTTAATAATTAATTCTCACATTTCCTACACTCCACCTTATTGCATGTGAATAAATTAACAAAATAAGAGGCCATATGGACATAGGAGGTCCGGCCATAGTGGCTATAAAATGGACAATATTTGTTCATTTTTCACTTACTTCATTTTGTGCTTAATTCACACTTCTGTCTAAAACTCATCCTCTCACTAAAACTCTCATAATACTAATATTTACTAAGTATTACTAGTGTAGTAATATATACTAATATTGGTAGTATTATATCTATCTTATTATCTAGTTAATAAAAAGAATAGATTATTTGGTATCATCTTGGTGCAACTTGAAGGAGGTCTTCTAATTTGGAGATTGTTGTTGGATCATCCTTGTTTATAGCTCAAGATCAATAAGAAGGAGTTCTTATTGTGCCCATTTAATTTCCTTTTCAATGTGAGGAAATTTCTTCTTTTATATTATGTCTTTATATTTGCATGCATGTTACATAGATCATTAAACACTAAATTAACAAGTAATTCAGTAACTAATTAGAGAAGTCTAATTAAGGTCTATGGACTTTCATTTGAGACCCTTAGATGTGTATCTCTTGGCCTATATAAGCCTTACTTTGTAACCTAAAGAAATCAGATTTAAATGAATGAAAGATTTGAAAACAATGTTTTCTTTTTATACTCTTAGCTGTGTGCTTGAGTAAACCTTCTTGGCTTAGTGCTGGAAGTTGTGGTGTTCTCATTTTCTTTGTGCTTTGAGGACTCACTTATCTTGGTCATTGGCTTTGTGCTTTGATTAAGAGACCCTGTATCCATTGGCTGTGTGCTTTGGAAGAGTCTATCCTTGTTTCATTTGCTTAACCTTCAGTCTTGTTTTCGAACCATTTGTGTGTGTGTGTGTGTCTAAGCAAGCAAAAACCTTATTGAAATACTACTTTTCTGAGTATTTTCGTTTCACAAATATCTTCCACTTTTCTTATTTGTCTATTAATAATAAAATACTAAAATTCATGGTAACAATAATTTTAGTAATATTATTATTAATTGATATTAGTAGTCATATTAATAACAATATTAGTAATAGTAGTATATTCAATAATCATTACATTCATTATAATAACAATAATGATTAATAATAATAATAGTAATAGTAATAATAATAATAATTAATTTGCAGCTCCTGCGTGAGACTTTGGCCGAGGTTCCTCCATCTTTTGTTGTTAAGGAGGCCCTTGATACGAGAGAGCTTAATCTTTGGCAGTGTTGGCGGAAGATTTGTGACGGTCATTATACTGCTGATGTAAGGGTACTTTCTTCTTCTGAAATTGCTCCTTATGATGTTGTTACTTTAGAGGCTTTGAAAGATAAGCACCCCATCGTCCCGTCTCCTACCTTGTCACCTTTACCTGCAGATCACCATTCCCTTTCTGCGTCCCTGGGTGTTGTTTTGGCCATGGTTAGGTGCTTTCCCCGTGGTACATCTTGGGGGCGAACAGTTTTCATGCTTAACACCTTTTAGATTGTTTGACTGGAGCCGCTGTTGCTGTCTTTGATGATTTGATCGCCTTTATATCTCGGGTGGTTAACCTTTTTCTTTAGGGCGGATGTCTGCTGGTTCTTGGAGAGTACATTGCTAGTGCTACGCTCACCCCGCTTGTTAAACCAGGCGGCAATATTCTTCATATAGCTGTTGGTACGGTTTAGAGACGCCTTGTCTCTAAGGTAGGTGCTTTCTTGATTGGCTCCTCGTTGTCTTGTTATTTTTATGTTCTGTAGTTTGGGGTCGGTGTCTCCGGCGGTGCGGAGGCTATTTTGTATGCCATGAATCGATTCGTTGAGGACCGTGGTGCTGATGTGGGCTTTTCCATGATGTTGGTCGATTTCCAGAATGCCTTCAACATGGTTGACCAAGAGGTTATGTTATGTGATGTACGTCATCGTTGTCCTGTTCTCTCCCGTTGGGTTGAGTTTTTCTATTCTTGTCCTGCCAAGCTTTATTACGGAGAGTACAACTTATGGTCTTGTCAGGGCGTTCAGCAGGGTGACCCTTTGGGTTCTTTTCTTTTTGCGTTGGTTTTGCATCCTTTGGTTTGTAAGATCCGGGACTCTTTTGACTTGAGTTTTCAGGCTTGGTACTTGGATGACGGTACTATTGTTGGTGATACCCTGGTTGTGGGGAAGGTTATTGAGCTAATTATGGAGGATGGTCCTCGATATTGCTAGGACGAGGTTTTTTTGCCTACAGAATATCCTAAGAGTAGGCTTCCGGGTATTTTTCCTCCTGATATTGCTAGGCCGCTACGTGGTGTCAAAGTCCTTAGCGTTCCTGTGAGTGTTTGTCAGGTTTAAAGTAATGACATTGTGTAAAAGAGAGTGACGACATACAATTTTCACCTAAAAGACTCCATATTTAAACCAAAGCAAGAATCTTTCAAGTTTGCTTCAACATATTCAAGACAAGATAGCAAAACTCATCTAGAAAAGCAAATGTTAAGTAAATAAAATGCAAAGGTTGCTAAACTAAACATTCTTTTGCTTAACATAAAGAAATAAATATAAGAAAAGAGTATTAAATAAAGAAAGAAGGATTTTGGAGTCATACAACGTCAAATATTGAGTGCTTGTTCAAATTACACCAAGCTAAAGAAATTAGCCTACCATTGTCTTCATAATAAACCAAAGATTAAAACTAAATTAAGCTAATAAAAAATATTGAGAGTTGTAGTGTAAGAAGTAGATGGTACCAATAGGTGACTGATAAATGTTGGGTTTTTATAACCTTCAAGTTCACAAAAAATGTAACTTTCAAAATAATATAATAAAGGATCTTTGAGTCCGCGAAAGCAGAGAAAAGCGCAGCCTGCATCAGCAGGTGCAGCTTGCGTTTTTCAACCTTGCAACATGTTATTGCGAGAGGCATACCTCTCTCGTTTCTTGGTCGTTTTAGGCAAGCGACCTACCATTGGAAAGATGAGAAGATATACTATCTCCTCCACTTGACCTTGCATCGTCGATAGAAGGTCTGTAGCTAGATACTGTTATTTGATGTTTACCAATGTGAATCCGAGTTTTCAATTCTTCATTTTAGCTCTTATTTGGGCATGCCAAGGTCAAACCTTTCTTTTTCTTGCTTTGCCTGACTTTAAGCTTGTTCTATTGCCTTGCCTTTAACCATCCTACTTTCTCTTGATTTAGGAGATATGGATACCGAGTTGGCATTTGCAAAATACTAGCAAAAGAAGTAATTACAAAGTTATATGTGCAAATTAAATTAAAATCCCAAAATTACAACCAAAAGTGCAAACCGACATATTGACCCAACACATTATGACTCTGTCATGATGTGTGTGTCGATCTGATGGGGTCTTCTCCCTTGACTTAGTCCGGGATGTCAGATTTTATGCACGGTCGTGTTGTCGCTGATGCTGCTCAGCGTAAGTGTGCTAAGTACCGGGATTCGTGTATTGCGGCGGGTTATGGGTTTCTACCCTTGTCCATCTTTTCCATGGGGGAGCTAGATACGGATGATGTTACCTTACTCAAGCGGATTCAGAAATACTCTGTGTCTCATAATAACAGGGCTCGAGCTGCCGCTTACATTTTTACTAGACTTAGCGTTGTTGTTGCTAAAGGAGTGGGAGCCTAGATAGTTTCTCAGCAGCCCGCTAATTTCTTGTAAACTTGTTGTTGATATTAATAAAAGTTACGCTTTTTTACATGATAAAAAAAAAAGTTATAATAGTAATAATAATAGTAATAGTTACCCAACACAATTTGAATCTATCACGATGTGTGTGTCGATCTGATGGGGTCTTCCCACTTGACTTAGACCGGGATGACCGATTTTGTGTGCCCGGACTGGTTGTCGCTGATGCTGCTCAGCGTAAGTGTGTTAAGTATGGGGCTTTATGCGCGACAGCTGGTTATTGTTTCCTTCCCTTCTCTTTCTCTTCGCTTGAGGTGCTGGGTTCAGATGTTGTTGCCTTGTTCAAGCGAATCTAGCAATTCTCGATATCTCAGGATGCAGGGGCACGGATGGCCGCTTATATTTTTACTAGACATAACTTTGCTATTGATAACGGGGTAGGGGCCCAGATTGTCTCTCGGCTTCCCACCAATTTCATGTCAACTTTTATTTTTCTATAAATGAAAGCTGCGCGCATCCTTTATAATAATAAAAATAAAATAATAATCATAATAATAAAAATAAAAATAAAAATAATAACAATAACAATAACAATAACAATAACAATAACAATAACAATAACAATAACAATAACAATAACAATAACAATAACAATAACAATAACAATAACAATAACAATAACAATAACCATAACAATAACCATAACAATAACAATAACAATAACAATAACAATAACAATAACAATAACAATAACAATAACAATAACAATAACAATAACAATAACAATAACAATAACAATAACAATAACAATAACAATATCAATAATAGGAAAATTTAAATCATTAATTCTGTTATCTTTGGCCTTGGAAACTTTCGGGAAAGTTGTATTCTTCTTCCTAGGCAATTCTCCAGTTTCATCAACAAATCATGTAGGAATAGAGCTTCTATGCTGCAATGGTTATGGCATATTGACTATGGTACATGTACCATTTGGTCCAATTGGATTAGAAGATATTTCCCTTTCTGCTGACAGTATCTGGGTTTTCCAGGCTAAAGGCTTTCATCCTGAGAGTGTTCGTGGGGTTCTCCATACTAGGGATAAGAGCGTCATTCAATTAGGGGGCATTGAGGAAGTGAAACACCTCGTAAAAAACTGTACTAGCAGGGGTACATTTTCTGTTGGTATGGCTTATAACTGTATTAGGCTGATGTGTGCTATTTTTGTATGATTTTATCCCATGATTCAGCTCTGTTTTACATGTCATTTACACTTTTTTATAGTGATTATGTGAGTTAATCTCGTTCCTTAGGAATTTCTCGTGTTCAATTCAGTTTTTGTTCTTGAAATACGAGGATAGAGGAAGCAAGTCTTGATGAGCTAGAGGTATGTCAGGAATATTCACTCGCCCCGATAAAGTAGAAATGAAGTCGGACAACATGCCTACAAAGAATCACTTAGATCGACAAGGTCAAGTCAAGGTGAAGCCAACCCTTAACCTCAACTCCTATGCTATAGGAGTCAATGGAAGTCAAGGATGAATACTCAAATAGGCTTTTCGATGGAGCATTCGTCGTCCCCTATTGAGTTTGAAGAATAGGGATGCGTGCAAGGAAGGAAAATAAGGCAAAAGAGCGTAGAAATGTGCATCCCCGATAGGGGACACCTAAACCCGATCAGGGTCGCAACTTTCTGGTCACTCCTCGTTTGAGCTCTCTCCAATTTATTGAGGGTATTGAATTGTATTAATTTTACGCATCTTCCTAGGCCTATGTAAGAAGAGGTTTGCAGCACAACACAACACATGTCACAACTCAAAGAGCTCTTATTCACTTCTTAGTTCTCCCTCTTGTTCTAGTAGAAATTCCCTTAGTTTTATTTTTATTTTTTAGAAGCCTAGGAAGAAGAGGTTTGGTTGTTAAGGGTATTTATACATGTTTCTATGGAATGATCATACTCTATTTCAAGCCTTAATTCAAGTAATAATTATGTCCATTTGTTAGTTCTTATCATTTATCATCTTAATTCAACATATAAATTTTTAGTCTATGGCATAATCTAGTTATTATTTATATAAATTTACAATTGTTGTTGTCACTTTAGTTCATTATCATCATCATATCTTCATCAGCTTTATAACTTTTATCTTTAAATCGTAATCGAAAAATGACTAGGATAATCCATCTTATCATAACAATCATATTATCATACTTAAACATGGGTGAGTAGATTTAATTCTAGGGGTATCAAACAACCTTGTTAGATTAGATATTTGGAATTTTTGGAAAAGGAATTATTTCTTTTGTATCATTGTTCTATTGCAGGCTTAGATTGTAATGTTGGTTAAACATTCTTGATCACAATATTTGACTAAATCTGATGTTCTTTCCTAAGACCGAAAGACAGAAATTGAATATACTAAGCATAACATTGTAGTTCAAACTAGTTTAACGTGAAAGCTCTCTAGAAATTGTCCATTGGTAGCAATAATTCGAAAGATGTTTTTGTTGGAGTGAGTGTCCTCAACAATAGTGCGATCACATTATTAAATCTCAATAATAAGAATACAAAGGGATGACGAATATTATAGTCAACTGGTCAACATTATTCGGTGACGATAGTGTCGTATGACGGTGGTGATCAGTTGATCCCTTGAGGGCACACCTAAAGGACAATCCCCTAATCATGTACATTAATTAATTGTATAGCGATACAGATTAGTTAAATCCCTTAAATTGAACCAAGTTTATATTGTAAGTGAGAAATATATCTTATTATAATATGATTAAATATGATTCATTTTTAGTAATTTAATTGTTATATTGCTAAGAATGCATTATGTTTATGAAACATTTGAGATAAGCGAAATGAGTTGATTATAATTACAAATTATTGTAGATTATAATAACCAAATATGGCACGACCCATTTTATTTACATGTAATTATAAAATGTGACTTAAAATGTTAAGTCTAATTTATTTGTTATAAAACTGCATTTAAATTAGTTAAATGCACATTTATAAGCTAAATTACATGTTACATGTCAGATATGTGACAAGTGACAAATTAAAAGAATATAATGGACACCCATATTACAATGGGTGCACCGGTTTTATAGTGGAAATAAGGGTGATTAGATTTTGTGTATTATTCTAATTGAGAATTAGACACAATCATACACTAGACTATTACCAACACTCAACCTAATGCCTTGTTAAGAACAATGAAAGGGACAACACCCCACCTATGTGATGGTGGGGTGGCCGGTCCATGTGAGCAAAACAAAGAGAACACGTTTCCTATTATAAAGCTCATACAACATCTCATTTTATTATTCATGCAAAAATCTCAACTTCTCTATAACTTCTCACTAAACTTTAAAAGTTTACATAATACTTATAGTTCATATTTTCTAATAACATTACTAGTGTAGTAATAAGAGGTTATTAGATTTATTTTAAAGGGTTAGTATTTATAATAATAGTGTAGTATTTTAGTAGAGATAAAAAGGGTTGTCTTGGTTGCTACTAATAGGAGTGTTCTTATATTAAGAACTTGGAGGTCATCCTTATATTCATAGCTAAAGAACAATATTTAAAAGGAGTTCAAATATTGTGCCCAATTCTTGATAATCAATGTAAGGAAATTGTTTATTCTTATTCTTTTGTTATGCATGCATAAGATCTAAATAATTTAAAAGTAAACTATTCATAAAATGATATTAGAAATGTCTAATATGGAGTTTAGGAAACGTACAAGCGGTATCAAGAGCTTTGGTTGTTGCATGCATAATCGATTTATTGTTTTTTCGAGTTAATGTAACTTAAAGAAAACTAGTAATTTGTGTTTTAGAAGATAAAACCACAAAGTCATTTTCATGTCAATATATTCTGGTCCCAATATGATTTTAGGTCATTTTGATGATTTATGGAAATTTATATTGCTCAAATATGATTTTAGGCATTTTAATGAGTAAAATGATGTTTAAAATGCTAACAATAGTTAGACATATCTTATGACCTTGAAATTTTAAAATAATATCACACATGATTTTTAGTTACTGTATGTAAAATATCGTGTGAAGTTGACTTATTTATCATAATTTATGATTTTTATATGATAAAATGCTATAAATGAAGGTCAAATGGTTAAAACTACGTCCTCTTTGAATCTGATCATGAAAATTTATTATATTGTCAAATGCATGTTTTTCTGTCTGACTGGAAAATTTCAGACTTATGTGATTTGTCTAGCATGATTTATGAATTTTTAATGTAAAAATGGCATAAATCGTGACTTATTTAGCAAATATAGCTAAAATAAATTTCATGTCATGAGAAAATTATTCCTGGTTGCTTAAATGTCCCAAATTTCAGATCTAAAGTTGAAAATTTAATTTGATTAATTTTTGCAGGCTTTATGTATTTTATTTTATAAAACGATAAAGCGCAACCGAATTTCCTCAAAATCGATTCGAAATTTTTAACCTTGATTTTTGACATTATGAGTGTCATGGAAATGCTTGAGAAAGTAAAAAAATTTAAAATTCAAAATTTAAAAATTTTGTAATTAAATTTGGATATATTTGATTAAAATATGATTTTAATGTATAATTTTGAGCAATTATATAACAACAAGTTGAGTTATTGTCAAAAATTGAGTGATGAATAATTTTTGAGTCCTAAATCAGTTGGGATAATTAACGTAAACTTAATTATGATTTAAGTATTGTTTGGTGATTTTAAGAAGTTATTATCACGCATTTTCCTAAGACCGGGTTATATACGATATAAACCGTATAATAGGGCGATTTGACATTTAAAATGATCATGTTTTATACATATTATAATGCTGCATTTTTAATTTATGAATGTCATATTTTGTTTTATGAATTTCATAATTTATTTATGTAATTTTGAATTATGTAATTTTATCCTTGTATGGCCTTAGTTTTAATCGATATTACCCCGAAATGTAAGGGAATATTGATTCGGTTGTAATTTAATGTGATCTCGCATCACTTTTATTTTATTATTTTATTTTACAAATGTATAAAAGGAAATTATTGTAATTTTATTATATATTTTGTAATTATTTGTAATACCGGAGATTCCCAAAGAAGGTGTCATTCGGAAAGCCGTTCCGAGAGGGACGGTGACCTTGGGAGGCGTGCTTATGAAGTTCAAGGGACCAAAAGAGTTGGTTTTCAAATATCTAATAGATTATGTATGTGTTTGGCCAAGTTTTTGAAAGTGCTTTTGGTCAGTAAAAGTTTAAACATGGCCAAACACACGATTTTTGCAAGTACAAAAGTGTTTTTAAAAAGCTCTTAATCACTTTTTTGCCTCTAAAAGTAGAAGCACCAATTTGGTACTTCTAGCTTTTACTTTACTTTTATGACATTTAATACATAAATGAAAAATGGGTATGTTATAAACATTTTAATAAAACAAAATAAATACGTGTTCATTCCTAATTTTTAATTCTCTACGAATAGATACCCATCTTGATATATTTTTAATACTAAATTTTGCAATTTTCATTTGATTATGTAAAAAAGCTCTTTTTGAAAAACACTTTAGTAAACTATAGCCAAACACCTCCAATTTTTCCTAGAAATAGCTTACCAAAAAACTCATTTTGAAAAACAAAAGCAGTTTTTAAAAGTTATGCCAAACACGCTCTATATGGTTTTCTATTCTAGGAAAGGCCATACTAGGAATTTTATCTTTATGCTTGCATTTTATTTAATATGTTTGCATGCATTGCCAAATCGCCATAACATGACATCCATATTTTATCGAGTATTCGACCGTGTCAATTAAAATTATCGTTAATTCATCGATTTAGTTCACTTAAACGAGATAGATAATAAATTGACATGACCTCTCATAATAAATAATTGAGATCAAGCCTTACCAAATAGTAGAACCCAAGAATCCCAATTTCTCAAGGAAGTAGGCTTGTCTCACCGGGGTGCTAAACTTGTTACATTGGTTAAGTGGGGTAATAAAGGTTATTATATCGAAATTTGGATTGAGCTCCACAGAAGTATTCGCGACCGTAGCCGCATGTGTTCCGGGCTTAAGATAAATATTAAAGTAATATTATCGGCCGAGAGTTCTAATGTAGAATTGATTAAAGAGTTAATCCACCGAATTATGTTAATAAGGGATGAATCGGCTCACCGTGCCCAAGTTGATATGAATTTGGATCTCATAATCATTTATAATATTTGGGTAGAGGCCACTATTTAAATGTTAAAACTTGTTTAAAAATCTTTACAAGTATTTAAAATGATAAATGTTGACGTTTCCTTTATGTGTAAAATTTTTAGTTAATATTTTGTTCAAATCGCAATGGCTAGTTCATCCAACACGACAACCACTAATGCTCCTACTCTCACCAACGTCTCATGGCTTCGATCCTTCATGGATCGTTGCAAGTTAGAAAAGAATGGCACTAATTTCGCCGATTGGGATGCGCAACTCCGCTTGGCCGCGGAGGGTGATGACAAGCTTCATTACCATACCGAGGCCTCTCCCACCGCACCTAACGAAAGGTCAAACGCCGGCGCAAGGCATGCCTATGAGGCTTACCATAAAGAGTCCGCCGCTATCAAAAACGTTTTGATCTTCTCGATGGAGGCCGATCTCCAAAGGAGTGCCATAAAGATGAGCACGACCTATGTGATCTACACGAAGCTTGTGACCATTTTTTCACAAGCTCCTAGAATCATACAATATGAGACGGCTTCCGTGTTTTTCGACATGAACTTAAGAGAGGGCCAAAAAATTAGCCCTCATGTACTCAAATTGATTGAGCATGTCGAGACTCTCGAATTGCAAGGGGTTGACATTCCCGAACAACTCGTTATTAATCGAGTTTTACATTCTCGGGCAAGATCAAAGCATATGTACAATTTAGGGTAAACTACAATATGCAAAACATGAAAACCTCTCTCCATGAATTGCACAAAATGCTTGTGTAAGCTGAGAGAGATATGGGGCTAAATGTTAGCACCTCCAAGGATGTACTCAACATCAATACCAAGAGTAAGGGGAAGTTCAAGAAAAGTGCTATCAAGGGGAAGAAGCCCTCCACCAACAAAGGCAAGGGAAAAGCCATTGAGAATAGCTCATTCAAGCCTAAGAAAGGTGCCTCAACCGAGGACAAGTGTCATTATTGTAATGGCATAGGGCATTGGAAGAGGAATTGCCCTAAATATATAGGAGATATCAAAGCTGGAAAGATTGTTTCAGTTGGTAATTTTTCATCCCTATCATTTATGTTATGATCTCAACTTTGGTATAAGATACAAGTTGTGATTCTTACCCTTTTTATTGTAATTAGGGCATGCAAGCAAAGATAAGGGCAAGGATAAGAAAGCCTAAGAAGGCTCTTCAAAGGAAGCTAGAAGTAGCTCACCAATGTTGTAGACCTAACGTAGCTTGGGCCCGAGATTGTCTCCCCTTTTGAATGTATTATGGTTGTTTGGAACATTTTATTTCCTTGTTGGACATGGAAGTTTTATTTTCAAGAACAATTTGTTGTAATTGAATATTTAGTGACTTGGTTTTGAACCCAAGTCACTTGGTTTGTTCAAACTTTATCGTTCTAAAATTATCATTATACACTACTTTCACTAATAACATAAATTATATTGACTCAAATTGATCATATTAGTATTCTGATGATTGGAACATTATAATAAGTTCAAAAGCTAAGAATTTGATTCTCACTTTGAAAGATCAATTGTTATGTCAAATTGAGTTATTGAGCTCAAAATAGGGTATCTACCAAACCAATTGGCTACACCACTTATAAAGATAGTAGATGACATGAATATTAGTTCACCTCTTTAGCTTATAGAACTAGTCTATCTCGAAGCTAAGATTCGATGTCTTTACAATAAAGTCTTTAGTAGATCACTTAAGGTCATGTTGTGATACTTCTACCCCATCACAAGTATGAGTACAAAATTGTTTGTGGCTCATATAGCTATCTTTAAAATAGTTGTATTTATCTAAAGATAGAGTGGGAGAAAATAAGCCACAACGTAAAACTAGTTAGGAAACCAAAAGAAAATGTTCTTTGGTTAGACTCAAGACTAGTGAGGAGACCAAAAGAAACCGTTCTTAGGTGAATCATTAGACTAGTGACGAGACCAAAAGAAAATCTTCTTGATATAATAAGATTATATAAGATTATGATCTATGAAGTGGAAGTACCTAGAAATTTTAAAAATTCGATTTTCTAACATAAGAGACTTATGAAACTAAATGGAATCTATGCAAAGCAATGATGTATTTGGAATTGTCCAATTATAGTTGCATGGAAAAACATGAAGATGTCTGCAAAAGCTAAGTTAATGCGTAACTATGCTTAGATCCAAATCATTAGTAAAATACCTCATAGTAGGTGTGTACAAAATACACAACAAAACCACATGTCCAAATAGGGATTTGGAATGGGATGTGTACATGACACAAGCCTAAGGTTTCTACCAAGGGGTTATGATGATCTTTTCTATTACGAGATATAAGAATAGTTTCACTCGAATTGTCGAGAAGTCATGTAAAGACATAAAGTTCAGTGGGAGTTAAAGTTATAATGTAAAGACATGAAGTTCAGTGGGAGAAATTGTTTTCCACGTGAATGACGTATCACTCATTGTGAGTGACCTATTGATATTACCTTTTTGACAGGAGTGGTTGGATTTTAATGTTGGGTGAAAGAGGGCAACATGTACACTAAAATCAAAATCTATTGTGGAATAGAAGATTTTAGCTTGGCATTTAGAAAACTGTCTTATATCGATAAGATCCTTTATCTATTTTAACAAGTTAAATAGGTTATTTATGTTGATGAAAGTGGGATCACTATGAAAGGGTCATAGTCATCCACTGAACCTAAGAGTTGTTGATCGCATGAGTACTATTGTTTCTGCCATTAGGCAAATCATGTATGCCATTACATGCACGTACCTAAATAAATTGTATGCTGGGAGCATGGCAAGCCTATAACAAATTAGTCCACATGAGTGTCATTGAATACCCTACAAGAACATCCGTAGGGTTCTCAAGGAGAACTGGGGATTCATTCTTGTGTTTGGGTTGGTTTCTGTCTCTGAACTTCCATTCTCGCCTCGACGTAGGTTTAGTTATATATTTAATTGACTATTAACTCTAGTATCACTGCTAATCCGTTAATTTTTTTTCTTTTCTTTCAAATCATTGTTTTGGATATATTTCTGACATAGATCATGTAATCAGTTGTAATCTTATTTAATCATTGTATTGTATGATTTTCTACCTTTCTTTCATGAGTAATTCATTCTAAATCCTAATTCGATATAATTAATTACTTCACAAGTCGAGTCTTTTTGAGTAAGTGTGCTAGAATGGTCGATCATGTTATGATCCGTCTTCGGTCTCTTACCTCAGTTTCCAAGATGCTGGGAACTAGTCAGGAAAATTTTCATTAACCCGAGCAAAACCCAAATGGAGTTGCGAGAAACTCAACAGAAAGAAAATGAGCACATATATTTTTTATAAGTCACTTGTTCTACTGTTTACCCTTAACTAGTAGAATAGACTCAAAATACTTTAGGTCATATCTTTTTAGATTAGATCACTCGACCTCTTAAAATAAGCCTTAACATGGTCGTGCATTTACCATCTTGTGTTTGGTAGAGAAAATTTGGATATGTGGTAAAGGTTACACAAACCCAATTTTCCAAATTTAAAAGGATTTATCGAAATCCTAGGCGTACTTTTGTTATACAAGAAGCGAATAGCTAAAAGGATGGTTGAAGAGTCAATCATTATAAATTCTACAAATAAAGACCTAGTACATTATGATGAGAACAAGGTGTCTTACAAGGAGCTAATGGTAGATCCTTTCACCTAAATACCTATCAGTTATCATGATAACGAGTGGGAGCATCTTTCAAGTTAAAGAGCCCAACACTAGATAGAGTTCTAGACATGTACGTAGATGAATTCATGTTATTAGGAATAACGTTGGATGGAAGGAAAAAGCAATTCACAAGGTTGGAATAAATGAATACAAGGTATATTCACTACCCAAGCCTTTATTGCATTAAATAAGATCGTCATGAATTGTATGTTGAAGCCAGTGTCCTCCACAGTTAGTGCAATAACATTAAAAAAATCTCTGTAGGTTCACAGGGTATACTTTGTATTGTAATCAGTTGATTAACGTTTATCGATAACGGTTGGCTTGCTAGATAAGTTTGACGTTATTGTCATACAGATGGCGGTGATCAACTGGTCCCTAAAAGTCACACCTAAAGGATGTGATTGAGAGATGTGATTATTTGAGAAAATAATCATATTGATGCCTGATTAAATGACTAAAAGGTTAGTCGGTGTTTTTGACTAAAAGGTTAGTCAATGTGATGATGATATAATTATTTAATAACGATTAAATAATGTTAGCTAAGACGAATTAACTGTAATTAGTAATTAAATATAAAATGTTATATTTAGTTGTAGTATATAATGTGAGCTTAAACGAATTAAAATGTTAATTCGTAATTAAACATAAACCGTTATATTTAATTAGCAGGATTATAAATATACCGATATTTATAAATTGAAGTATATATTTATAAATATATCCACTGCAAAATGTTGTAATGGACCTTATTAATGTATGACAACATATTAGACAAATATAATATGTATAACATTATATTAAATGGAAGCGAATTTAACCGAAAAAGAGTCCAGATTACTCTTTGGAATTTCGTTCAAAATGGTAACAAAATAAGAGAAGAATAACCCTTATTTTTCTCCTAAGTGTGCCGTGACCTAGGGAGTAAATGGAGGAGTTTTTACTCATTCCAACTCTCGAATTTTATTCATCATCAATTTCACATCTCACAAAAAGATACAGACTCTTTTTCTCTCTAATTTTCTAGCAAATACAAGGGCATTTCTCGATCAATATTGGGTGAGACAATTAGGAGGATATCTGTTTTGACATCTGTTCTTAGGCCGAATTTACGAGGTCTAAAGTTTATTCCTAATCCCTTTGTTTATTATGAAATTTCATTTATGACCCGTTAATCATATAAATCGTAATTTCATTATAATCCTGTAAGATTAAAGGAATGTATACGGATATATTCCCACAAGTGGTATCAGAGCCTTAGGGCTATGAAATTATTTTATGTGATTTTCATAAATATTAAAATTGTATGATTATTAAAAAAAAAAAAATTCGGAATTTTTTTTTTTCAAACTCTCGGTTTTTATTTTTTTTGCCGTGATGTTTTTTGTTTTGGGTTCCATTAAAGATTCATTCATATTATTGTTTTAATATGTTAAAGATGATAATATATTAGAATGTAAATGGAATTGTATTGGATGTTAATGAACATCAATTTTTGTGCTATATATTTTCGGTATAAATTGTTTTAGATGTTCATATTAAAAGGTTAATTTGAATCATCTATTTGTATCAATGTTTAATAATGATTAGACATTGTTTTGTTTGCACCGATCTAGTTAATATAAGCATAATCGTCTTAAAACCGTTCCAATTTTTGGTGCTGCTACTGTACAAAATAAAAAAAAAAAAAAAATTTCTTCTGTTTTTTTATTGCTGTTAGCAGCATTTTTTTTTATTTTAATGTTTTTTTTTTCGGTTTTTGGCTTAAACCGTGAGAAAAAGAAAAAAAAAAGAAAAAAAAATTATTTGGGACTGGTACTGTTCGCGTGAACAGTGATCAGTAGAAAAAAAAAAATTTTTTTGTTTGTTTTTTTTTTTGGGCATTATAAAGATAATGTTTGTTTGTTTGTTATTGTGAAAAGGTTCACAATAATGATACCCGATTATTTTAAAAAGGTTTTAAAATAAAAATGGATTATGGAAGATTAAAATTGTTGTGGGCAATTAAGGAATTGTCACATAATTTTGATCGTATATAATGGTGGTTTGGATAATTAATCAACATAATTAATGAATTATGTTTTGTAGAATTAATTTATATAGTTGATGCATTTTATTTTTGTCGAATGAATGAATGGTTTTATTTACGTTTTTTTGCAATTGGTTGAAAAATGTAATACCTAGTGTGGCCTTAGTTAATCATGTTTTCGTAATGATGGAAACATGGTTTGGATGTATTTCTGAGATCTCGAATCTCCTTTTATTTCTTTTAATTATGTTTTTGGAATTAGAATGTAAATAGGTTTATTTTGTAATTTTGAAAATGTAATTTAAGAAGACTAAAGATGGAGATCGGATGCTCACTCCCGCTACATGGACCAAGATGAGACAAAGTCAAGCTTCTCGGGTCCATTAGGATGGATTCCAAACTTTTCTTTACTGTTCATTTTGGTAGATAGGCCACACTAGGACCGTTGTAATAGTTTACGTATTTTTCGTTCTTTTGCTTTTCTTTCACATGTTAAATTATTGCATCATATTCCGCTTAAACCAAACCACCTAAAATGCATGAAAAATGATTCATATAGTTTGAATTTTCATCATAGACATACAGATGTCACTCGTTCATAGAGCCATCACCTTAGTCTAAATCATTCAAGAAATGCTAGAAATTTGTTCACTTAAAATGAATTAAATTTAAGATGATGGGATCTTCCTCTAAAATAAAATTGAGACTAGTCTTTATAGGGAAAACTACTATGAACCCCTTCTTCGTCGGAAGTCATAATATGACCCCTTCTACGTTGGGTAAGTAGTGAGTGTTGACCTATTTTATCTCAACATTATAGTACGAGTAATATCTCGTGATTATGATGGACTAAAAGATAGAATTTACTGAAATTTATCGACCACGAATTCTAAATGTAGAATTAGCCAAGAGGTTGGCTTATCAATTTACAAACTTGAGTCTTGGGATCATTTATATAGTTCTTGAGGGAGGTCAATTGTATAAATGCACGAGTCATCGCATTAAACAGTTTTTCTTTAGACTCAAAATTTAAAACGATGAATACTTATCATTTTTATTTTCTTTTTCACAGTTCACATATACAGATATAACTGCTAAATAACAAAATGGCTGGCCATACTGATGACCCAATGCCAAGTGCCACGCTCGGACGTGAATCCTGGCTTAAGATGTTTATGGACAACATGAATCAGTCCACGCGACTGAAGAATGATGGGTCCAACTTTGCGGACTGGGAGGCGGCATTACGGAATGCTGCAATTGCTGACGGTAAGCTCAAGTACTTGACTGAGCCACTACCGCCAAACCCAGGCCCCAATGCAGGAGCAAATGAATCACTTGCTTATAGTGATTTCGTAATGGAGGCGGGTGCGATAAAGAACGTACTCATCTTTTCAAGGGAATCAAATTTGCAAAGGCGATTCATTGCCCAAGGTGCAAACAAGATTTTCACCACGCTCTCTAACGAGTTCTCGAAAGCTCTGAGGATCGTTAGCGAGTTCTCGAAAGCTCCGAGGATCGTTAGCTATGAGTATACCTGTCGCTTCTTTGAAGCGAAACTCCAGAAGGGCCAAGCGGTTAGCCCACACATTCTTGCTATGATCGCGAATGTCGAGAAACTGGAGGCTCTTGGTTGTAAAATCGATGAGAAGATCATTATTGATCGTGTGCTTCATTCACTTCATGATGGTTTTTCCCTTTTCAGGGCAAATTACTATATGAATGATATGAAGAAAAGTCTTCATCAGCTCCACTCACTTCTCGTACAGACCGAGAGTGATCTGAAATTGAGTGGGAGCTTGAAGCAGGACATTCTCATGATTGGCAACAAGGGTAAAGGTAAGGGCAAGGCTCAGGCTGACCTAGCTGTAGGGAAGCCGAAGTTCAAAAAGCCAGGAAAGGTCAAGAGTGGGCCTGGTGA